>JANIJG010014884.1:103811-122567 GCA_024611175.1 Megaceryle torquata
CAATGAGTTCAGCAGTGTTTGGCACGGCAGCAGTTAAAGGGGCAGTGTTCGCATTTAACCTGCGATAGTCTATTGTGGGCCTTCATGGCCCGTTTGGTTTCTTTACGGGCCAGTTTGGGGAGTTAAAAGGGGAATGACTGGGGATGACAACTCCTTTTTGCTTTAGATCTTCGATCACCGGAGTGATTCCTGCTCTGGGCACCCAGGGGCTTAACGTTAGTTATTTTGGATGGGGGAAGGGGCTGTGCGGTTTGTAATAGGCGAACCCGCACGTTACAGACACCAAACGCCCACTGTTTCCCTTGGTTGTCGGTCCATCTTCGCCTCTGCAAAACGTCAATGCCCAACAGACTTAAAGGAAATTTACCAATCACCATTCTCACAGAAATGAAATCATCTTCTCCTGGCAATAGGATTTTAACAAAGGCGGAGACGACGATTTGTGCGGCGCCCACTGCGCTCATCATTCGCAGGGGGTTCTTGGAAGGTTTTACACCAGGTTTTACTATTTGCGTCCCTTTCTGGGAGAGCAGAAATTTGAGCTCCAGTGTCTACTAAAAAGGCAATGGGCAGTTTGCGAGGGCCCACAATAGTTGTTATCAACACATCTCCGTCAGCATTCCTGGTGAGTTGTCTGATATACACCCAGCCTCCGTCTCCCCCCCACCTACGGGGAGCGAGGCATCTAGTTTCCCTGTTTAGCTTTCATAGTCAGAACGGGGTCCTGCAAATCTATGGGGGGTGGGGGCATTGGCTGTTGTTTCTTCACGGGCAGATTTCTCACACACCGTGGAAACGGGTGGTTTACTTGGCCAAGTAGACAGTATTTTTTTCAACACATCTGTGGGGGTCCCATCCATTAATTCTCGCGGATTCCTCTTTTGCCAACCAACATGCCAAAGGTCTCTCCTTGCCGTCGGGGCAATAAGGTTAGGCGGGGGACACCTAAATCTTTTTCCTGAGGGTCTATCACGAGGGGGCAGACTGGCCCATTGGACTGCTTTAGTTGCTGATCGATGAGGAGAGGGATTAGTTGGCCCATATTGCCGGCCATAATTAATCAACTCCTGGGCAATCTCCCCCCACGTCCATGTTTTTGACCTTTGGGTGCCACGATCCTGAGTTGGAATCGCTATCTCTTCCGGTCGCGCAAGTGGGCTGGCAGCTTTGATTTGCCCCTGCAGTTGAATTCCGACAGATCTAAGGGATTCAGGGAGCCCACGAATTAACGGGCTCATCCTTTCCGGATCCACTGACAATAACATTGGGGATTCCTGATAAGGAGTCAGCTGCCGGTTGTGCGTCATTTGCAAACAGGCTGCTTTTTAAAAGTACGCTCTCCGATATCTGTTCCGTGGTTCCGACAACAGCCAATGGGTCCCCCCTCTCTAGGGGATCTAATGCTCCAGCCCAATAAGCGGCGCGTTGTGTGAGTGACCACGGGGCCCTCCGGTCGCCAGTAGTTAAAAAGACCCCTGCTCCCCAGTATCCTCCAGCCTCTTTCTCAGTCAATATAATTTTTGTTATCAATTTTTCTAAATGCGAGCGTATTTTAGAATTTACAGGTATAACAGTAGAATGATTCAAAACTGTTTTGACATGTGAATGTAGTTTTTGTGATTAAAGTCCAGTGTCATACATATATTGATAGAGAATTATCTGATTTTTATGAAAAATTTAATTTAAGTTTTGCAGAGACAATATTCTTAACAGGCAAAGCAGACACCATGGGAGCTTAAGGGTTGTTTTGCCACTTCAGGTCTGTTCTTATGTAATGGAAGCTCTGTAACATAGATCTCGAGGGAACTCTATACTGCACTGAAGTCAGGGATCTGATGATCTGTTATGCTTCTTCAGATTTCTGTATATTAAGTCCTCAGTTCTTTACCAATTTTGCATACTTTGAATAATCCTTATGCAGATTTTTTATGTGGACAGAAATGGAGTATCATTTTTCTGACTAATAAAGCCATTAGAGATGAAATGTATCTCAGCTAACTTGTTACCTGCAGAAAGCTAAATTATATACATTCTCCCTTAAACTATAGAAACAAAATAGATGCTTGAAAAATTAATCTAAATTATCTTTAGGAATTGTTGAACTGTACATTTTAAGGCTCTGTTATTTGCATGAAATATGAGGTGAGATGGAGGTGACCAGTTGAAATGGAATAAACATAGGCTGTTAATATTAAAATTAAGTGAGGAGAATTCTCACCTTAAAAGCCTCTAAATTGCTGTAAATAGGTATTGGATGAGGTATCCTTCATTTAACCCTAAATAAGATGTTTTACTGAACCAAATCTCTGATTTAGACTGAACTTAACACAGCCCTAACCAACACCCTAAAACCAATTTGTCACTTTGAATATGTCAGACATAAGACTCATACTTGACTCTTCCCTTCCTTTTCCTTTCCCTGTCCACAGCCGTATCTCATACAATTATGATACACTGCACAATTCAAACATTCACGATCCACTAGAATGACACAGTACTCTAAAAAGGTGACTGAGAACCTAAATAATCAGCAGAAACAATGCATGGAGTTCCATAACTTACAGCTGAGATAAGCTGATATAATATTTCACATATGAAAAAATAAAAAAACTGAAACAGACGCCATCACATTGTGAGAATCTGAATGTGGACCATATACATTCAGCAGGTTATGAACAACTTTTTTAGATTTACAGTATTGTCAAATAACTATACTGTAAAGTACTGTTGCATTAAGGGTGGTGGGGAGATGTTTGCCTACTACAGCCCAAGGGCTTCACTGAGCAGTTTTGCAAAGTCAAATGGTATGTCTGAGAATTCTGTCTCAGAGCCTCAGCTAAGGGGCTTGAACTGACACACTTGTGTCTATCTCAGAGCCCAGATACATGGCTCCTACTGAAATGGACCTAACCTGTTTCAGAGCCTGGTTAGGGATTTTACACTGAGACGGTTTAAAAGTTAAAGCAAATAGGTGTGATTGCTCTTGTTGTTTAGCCAAAACAGGACCATCTTACCTTCACAAGACTTCCTCCTTCATGACATTCTGGCATGAGAGTTTAGCAGATCTCCAGCCTGAGAGAGACCACAAGAATCACATGACTGTAAACATCGGAACCTTTTTGCTGAAGCACACTGAAGTGGCTGTATTCCTGTCTCATAGCAAACTAGGCCATTATCCAATAAATATAAATAATATATAGGTCTTAAAATATGAAAACACTTGAGGAAATGATGTTGGTAAATATCCTATTCATAATATCAGCAAAATCTTAGACAATGGAGCACATATATATGTCAATATAATATCCTCTGTTGCTTTTGTCCAGCACCTTAATTAAAAAAAAATAAAAATATATATAACACTTCTCTGTGGTACACAGGATATTAAGAGGATGCTTGGACAGGGAAAAAAAAGTGGAAGGCCCTTGCCAGCCTCTTTAAGTAGTTTTTGAAAGAACCAGAGCTGCTGAGGTAGAATGAAAACATAAGTATCTATAATTGTGAGTAAAGGCATACAATTCAGGCAAAATGTAATATAGCAGGGTATAAAGCAGAGCACATGATAGCCGAAGCCATACCTTTATGACAAAAGTAAAACTGTGTAAGTGCAAGGCACTGCTGTCACATTGAAACACTGTGGCAGAATGAGTCATATCTTCTCTAAGTAATGGGAGAGAGGAAAGAAGTGCAGACAATATGATTTGGAAATGCAATAAGTAGACAAGTAGAATTTGCTGTTCCTTCAGAGTAGAAATGATACTTTTGCAGATATTCCTGTAATCAAAACAGGCTTTAGGGTATTTCACAGGTTAACTAAATAAAATATATATAAAAAAAGATCTTTTAGTTGTGCAATATATTTGTATATAAATATATATGTGGGAAGTATTGCTGTGTTTTAGCTTGAGAGGGATTGTGTGGAGATAGGAGGAAGAAGAGAAGAGGGGGCTAGAAAACAACTGAGCTTTCCCAATCAGAGTTTAAGCAAAAAAATCTGTGAAGCTCTTATTTATGTCATGCACAATCAGTTAGAACCAGAAGCAAAGCAAAGCTTGTCTCTTGCAAAATTGTTAAGCAAGAATGATCATTGAGCAACATGTACCTACTAGAAGAAACAAACTGGTTAAGAGTTCTCAGCAGAAAGTTTAGATGCAGAAGAAGAAAATAGAAAACAGAATGAAAATGAGAGGTTTCTTGTGGTTTTTTTTTTGTGTGTGGGGTTTTTTTTTTTTTTTTTTTTTTTCATCTAAGTATGATTTGCTATATGAAGAATTCACAAAGGTCTATAATGCATTTAACATCATGGCCATCAAAAAAGACCCCCCACTTTTTTTTTTTTTTCTAAAATATAATGCTCTAGTATTAAGAAGTATCAATTAACAGAATACAGAGTAGTGCTCTATTTTGCATCTGACTAGATGATTGCCACAGTGTCCTCTTGCTTTATTGGTTGCAAATCTAAGTAACCTTTATCTTGTGACCTTGTGTAAAATGACAATAAGAATTTCCTTGAAAGATCATATGAAAAATATTTTTATATCAAAGAATTAATTGTTAAATCACAAAACTGTATCTAAGATATCTGGGGGCTTCAATTCCCTTTGTAATACAAAAAGAACATTTAGTGCTGTGCTGGGATTTAAGTGTCCAAACATGAAGGAACCATTGGAAACTTTTAGGAGAAAAAAAAAAAAAAAAAATTTGGTACATTAATCTCTGAAGACTTGACTGACAGTGATTTTCTATAGACAAAGGATTCTTGAACTTTTCAGAGCCAGATCACAGATATGGTCTGGCTGCAATTCTTCCCACTTCCCAGTCTCTGATTGTACTCCTCAAATGCCAGTCTTTTTGCCTTTATCTCTTAGGTGGAATCATACAATTTTCCCACTGTTAGACTGAACTCTTAGCAACAGTGCCCTGTACATCAGCTTCACTAGCATGCTACATCCTGAAGGCTTTATTACATGAGAGATTTGACTTCCGGGCACTGTGGACAATGAAGAATATGTCCAAATACTTTTCTTAAAGCAGATTTTTTTTTTTTTTTTTTACTACTTTTAAACAGGAAAAGAAAAAGCCTTTTATGAAAAGATTTTAAATTTTTTAAAGTTTATACATTTCTCACCAAAACCTTTCTGTCCATAACAAGTTATGTAAAGTTAATATTCTGTTAGCAATCTTAACAAAAGAAGCCAAAACATTATCACCTGCTGAATCAGTTTTATTTTTCCCATTTATTAATAAAGGCTATAGGCTTTGCACTACAGGGTCCCAGGAAATATCTGGGCTTTCACAATTTAGCTAGGGACCACAGTGGTGTGAGCAGACTGTGATAAGTGAGTGTATAAAAACAAGCTCACACGTATGTAAGAGTAAGGGACAGAGACCTTCGCTGGCACTACACTCACCCCATCAAGCAAACCAGGATGCTGAGGACTCATTGTGACACCCATCAGCTCCCTGTTTGACAAAGACTGTCATGATTAAATTTAGTACTCAGAATGACCATGGAAGGAGAAGTATGATACAAAAGAAATGGAGTAGATACTTATAAGACCTCTTGCAAAACAACTTTGGTTATGATAATAATGAGATTTTTCTCCATTAATCTATATTGTGTCATTACTACTGTAACAGAAAAAATGACTGTACAATTTTGATAAGACTGTTTTACTTAGATTTTACTTAGGTTAACAGTAAGTGCTTGTTTCTAAGTATATAGTCTCTTCCCTTCTGCCTGTAGCAGAGTTTATATTCATGCCACTTTTTTGACTTCTCAGCAGTTCTTCAGTAATCTAACAAAGCTAAGAATACCATTGCTTGTTAATTATTTTAGTAAGTCTTTATTTTTTTTCAGAGGATGGCTTATATTGTTTCTAATCTGAGTTATTTTTTTGTAGTACATTAAATAAATATCATCAGAAGACAAGCTTCTTAATAACCAGATTTATGTATGATTATTTATGTTGTTGCATAGCAGCTTCATTTCCTTTTCAAGCTGCATCATGTTATGCTAGTAATACTGTACTTTATGTATTTGTGACATATTTTAGTATTTCCTAGACTTATTCTTATCACAGAGCTGACATCCTAACTACTTGCCTAACTAAGCCTTACACTTTGTCACCATGGTCTAACTTTGCTTCATAATAAATCCCAGTTCTCACCACCATCTAAAGGCATCACACACACACACCATTTTGACCCTGTGCATATGAACTGCTAGTGAACTCATAGTCAATCTAGCCAACAAGCAGAACATATGCCAGCTACTGGAGGAGAGCAAGTGCCTAGATACGGCTACGGGAAAGAACGAGTGAGTGAAGCCAACTGCAGCAGAGGATTGTATTTCATGTGTACATGTAACTATTAGTGAATTTCAAGATGAATTATCAAGATGAATTTCAAGCTGAATTACCTGGAATACTATGTCCAGTTTTGGTGTCCCCAGTTTAAGAGAGCCAGGGACCTACTTGAAAGAGTCCAACAGAGAGAGCTACAAGGATGATAAAGGGACTTGAGCATCTCTCCTGTGAAGAAAGACCGAGGGAACTGGGGCTGTTTAGTCTTGAGAGCAGACTGAGAGGGGACCTTATTAATGTCCATAAATATATGAAGAATGGGTGTCAAATGGAAGAAGCCAATCTCTTTTCTGTAGTGCCCAGCAATAGGACAAGGAACAATGGGTATAAACTTGAGCACAGAGGGTTCCACCTCAACATGAGGAAAATCTTCGTTACTGTGAGGGTGATGGAACACTGGAACAGGCTACTCAGAGAAGTTATGGAGTCTCCTTCTCTGGAGACTTTTAAAACCCGCCTGGATGCCTTCCTGTATGGCCTGCCCTAAGTGGGCCTGCTTTGTCAGGGGGATTGGACTTGATGATCTCTAGAGGTCCCTTCTAACCCCTAACATTCTATGATTCTATAATTCTATGATTCTATCTCATGATAAGTCCAGCGCCTGGAAAAACCCAGGTTGGAGCTGGTGCTTGAATCCAGGCGTGGATATTGGATGAAGTTAAATTTCACCCTGATATTTTATTCTCAAAAAAAAAAAAGAAAGAATATCTCTATTTCAAAGGTAAATTGAGAGCTCCTGAACCATGACTATGATGTGTTGCACTTTTAAGAAAATACATCGTTACCAGAGTTCTTATATGACTCTCATTCTCTGGATTCAGGAAACAATACACTAGAAATCTATTTTCTTTGATCAGACAAAAGATAGCTGCTTAAGAATTTGTAAGGCCTAAGACTTTTAAGTCCTAAGACTTTAATAGTTTATAAGTTGCTTTCTCCCCGTTCACAGTAAGTACTTTCATTTTAAATAACAACAGTTACTGATTTGGAAACCATGTGCATAAATATATATCTTGTACTGTAGCTAGGGCTAATACTAATTTTGTTTTTAGAATCAAGATCAGAAGATAAACCTGCAGCCACCTATATGCTCATCATTACGTTTCAAGCTATATCTACTTTGCAGTTTGGACAAAGCAGTCTAATTTTAAGAAAATCACAAACACCAGAATTAGGACAAATAATTTGATAGATCATGATAGAACAGTCATTTTCAACCATTTCAAGTGATTTGGACTTGACTAGTTTAGTAGCAAGTGTAGTAGAGTACATCCATGAAAACAATATCATATGGTTACATTTGCTGACTAAGAACAGTACTCCATTTTTATTTATAATTTTTAATGAAAAAATATTTTTAAAAAAGATAGAAGGAAGTAAGAATTTTTATTTTTCTTTTTTCCAGGGGAAGGTAGCAGAGTCATAAAACACCTTTACTACATTGTATAAAGCAGTGATAATGATAAAATGACTTGTTAACAGATAATATGGGAAATCCTGAAGTAAGCATCATAGTTGCAGTACTAATAAAATTTTCATAATTAACTCCTGTGGACATAAAAGAATCAGGAAAAAAAGTGTTTTATTGCTCATCTGCTAAGATGAGGAGGAATCTGTCTATAATGTTGAAAAAAGACTAGTTAATAAGCCTTAAATTAATGCCATTAAAATGTAGTAGATTAGGTGACAAAATATTGACTCATACAGTCCTTAATGATATAATGAAATAGCCAACAATATACTTCTCTAAAAGTAGTGTTATATTTCATATCATAGAATTATAGAACGTTTTGAATTGGAAGGAACCTTAAAGATCATCTAGTTCCAAACTCCCCTGCCATGGGCAGGGACACCTTCCACTGGACCAGGTTGATGAAAGCCCCATTCAACCTGGCCTTGAGCACTACTAGGGATGAGGTATCCACAATTTCTCTGGATAACCTATTCCAGTGTCTCACTACCCTCACATAAGCAGTTTATTCCTTAATATCTAACCTAAATTTCCCCTCCTTCAGTTTAAATGCCCCTTCTCCTACCACTGCACTCTGTGATAAAGAGTCCCTCTGTATATTTCCTGTAGGCGGCCCCTTTAAATATTGGAATGCCTTTATAAGGTCTCCCCAGAGCCGCCTTTTCTCCAGGATGAACCACCCCAAGTCTCTTAGCCTGTCTTCATAGTGGAGGTCTTCCAGCCCCCTGATCATCTTCAGGGCCCTCCTGTGGACCGTCTCCAATGGTTTCATGTTTTTCTTATGTTGGAGCTGACAAAGTACTCCAGTGTCTCACAAGAGCAGAGTAGAGGGGCAGAATCACCTCCCTTGAGCTGCTGGCTGCAATTCTTTTGATGCAGTCCAGGATCCAATTGGCTTTCTGGGCTGTGAGTATTGTACATATTTTTCTTGCATTTGCTCCTTGACTATTACATATTTTTAAAGCAGTGCCCTGTAGGGATAATTTAGTATCTCCCAAACAAATCTTATTTTCATAGTGTTTATAATTTCCTGCTTTATTCTATTCTTTGGTCTATGAACTGTATTTGTTGTAAATGTATATATATATATGTCCATATGCACAAAGATACATTTATGATTTTGTGACATACTAAAACATTTCATTTTGTAGAGGTTCCTTAAAAAATTACTTAAAGTTTCAAGTTTATTTTTATTTAATTGAATGCCATAATTTTCATTTGGGGCTTAGTGTTTGTTTGGTTTGGGGTTTTGTTTTTGGTTTTGTTTGGTTTTTTTTTTTTTTCCTGTGTGCATAAGTTGTTCTGTGACGTTATAAGCCCTGTCTATCAGCCACTCTGCAGGCTCCCAAATGATATGCAGAGCTAATTTCTTACATCCGTCTTCCATGCCTGACATGCCTGGTCAACACGAAGTAATTTCTTCCTATTTGCTGCAGACTTAAAACTGCCTGAGTGGTTTGCATTAACATGGAGTTAGATTAAGCAAAAGTAACACATTCTTTATTAAAAGTCCACCCTTTTTGCTAGTTCTCTGCCTGGCAATTACCTAACTAGGAGTTTAGGTGTACAGTATAGTTACAGTTTATTCAGTATTTATATAATCATGTCTTGTACTGGTTATGTAAGGCGCATTGCAATTTATGTTCTGCTGCAGAGATATTTAGGAATATCTGGCTACACAGAATTTTACAAGAACTCCATACTGTTAGAGCACTCTCCTAGGATATGGGAGGCTGGTAACCAGTAGCTACTTCTCTTTCAGAGACTCTTCTGCCCATCTCCCAGGAAAAGGTTTAAGATCACAGTAGGGTTATGTATCTCAAAGGTAATCACAATACAATATATGTCAGTGGAAATAGAGTATCTCCTATAAATTTAATCTTTATTTTTACCTCTTCAAGATAATTTTTTTCAGTAACACAACCACATCTGGTTTTGTGCACCGCAATCTGCATTTGTTTTTCACAGTAATCTAGACAATATTAGACTCACTTTTTTTCAAAAAGCTGACAAGGAAAACTAAATAGGATTTGATGACATGTACTACCACAAGTTGCTTTAACAGACCATGGAATAGTTAAGATTGTTTATTGGGGCTTATCACTAGATGCACTTCTGAATTTGTTATGGTAGTTTTTCTTTGTGTTAGCATCATATATTAAACTTTTTTTAAAATTATTTTTAATCCTTTATAGAATATATATTATCTTCATTATAAAACATTTAATTAAAGGAATAATTTGAACATGTTGATTTTTTACCAGTGCATCTCAGAAATTTTTTTTGGAAGAGTAGCAGTGTAAAAGAAAAGATCTGATGAATGTGAGTAAAAATATAGTTATGACAGCTAAAACATGGTTACACTCAGTGCAGATTTAAATAGGTGTTACTTTAATGCAGGAACAATTCATCAAAATTTACATTTTTTTATTCTTACCAACATTAAAAAGGAGGTTTTATAGACTTCATGATTTCACAAAACAAAATATGCAATTTGTAGAACTCTACAGTATTATTATGAAACAGCATACAAAATAAATTTCTGCTACTATTTAAAAGATGTTAGCAATTGCTTTACTATAAAAACCTATGCTGAATACTGTTGTAGACAAAAAAGGTATTCCATGTAATGGGAATGTTTGTGACTTCAGTATCATATTTGTATTCTATTCCTATTCTTCATTTGTAGTATTATTCACTCCTGAATTTCTGAAAAGAAATTGCATGCAAGTTTATTACAAATACAGTCTCTTCCAGCAAACTATTGAGTAACACAGTATTTAAGTAGTATTCCAGAGAAATATGAATTTACATTTTCCTATTTGTAAGAAGTTGGTATCTGAAGGAATAGAGTTCCACAATGATTAAGAATATTATTTTATATTGTAATGTAATGATTTTTGGAACAAAAATGTGTTCCTGTGAAATATTCTGATGACAAGACAGGAAGACCTTTGGAATGGAGACTTAAAGAAGTAAAATACATAGCTGTGAACACTGATGTAAAAGATACAGATTTTTAATTCAACAACACAAAAGTCACAGAATCATAGACTCATAGACTATCTCAAGTTGGAAGGGACCTATAAGGATCATCATGTTCAACTCCCCTCTCCTCACAGGACTACCTAAAACTAAGCCATATGACTGAGTATCATCCAGATGGTCCTTGAACTCTGAAAGACTTCGTGCAATGACCACTTCCCTGGGAAGCCTATTCCAGTGACCAACCACACTCTCAGTGAAGAAACTTTTCTTAATGTCCAATCTGAGCTTTCTCTGATGCAGCTTCATTCCATTACCTTGCATCCTACTGATGATCACTAGAGAGATCAGTAGCTGTCCCTTCACTGACAAGGTCACCCCTCAGCCTTCTCCAAGGTGAACAAACCAAGTCACTTCAGCTTCTCCTAAGTCTTCCCTCAAGACCTTTCACCATCTTGATCATCCTTCTCTGGACACACTCTAATAAGCTGATGTCACCAGCTATCTGCATTGGGGTGCCCAAAATAGCACAGAGTACTGGAGATGGAGCCATGCTTGTGCAGTGTAGAGTGGAACAATTACCTCCTTCAACCAGCTAGCTGAGTTAAGTTAGAGTTGACAGGTGGAAATGAAGGAGTTAAAAAATCCCTGTTGTAGTGGTCAGTCATAAGGATAATGTAAACACAAATGGTAATTATGTTTTTTGGATAGATCAAGCTGGGTATGTTCAGCAGAGTAAAAAAGTTTTAATTCCATGTACAAGGCCAATGCCTCACTTGAAAGAGTATTGGTATTAACTCATTTGTAACAGGGAGGCATATTCAAATTAATAAACACAGGAAGCAGTCGATATTCATGAGGGCAGCACTGCCACTCAGGAAAAATTTAGGTGGATAATGTGACAGGAACATAAAAAAATTCAACAAGAACAAAAACAAAGTCCTGCCACTGGGACATTAAGAGACCCTCGGCAGTGATACAAGTCAAGGACAGATGACTAGGGAGCCGCTATGGAGAAAAGGCTCAGGAGGTTCTGGGGCACAGTGAGATGAGCATGAGCCAATGGTGTACCTTGACAGCAAAAATGGCCAGCAGAATCCAGGGCTGTATTAATGGGGGCACAACCAGTAGATGAAGGGACATGATTACCTCACTTATCAACCTCAATTAGACCTCCTCTAAATACCGCATCCGATTTGGAACCCATAATAGACATCAAAACCCAGGAAAGTTCAGCAAATGACCACCAAGATGGTATGAGCACTGGAGTCTATGCCCAAGACTGAAACAAGAGAGATTCAGACTAAGGAGAAAAGCCTTTTCTCCATGAGGACAGGATTACAGTGGAACAGGTTGCCCAGAAAGGTTGTGCAGTCTTCATCTTTGGATCTTCAGAGATTTTCAAGACTTGAGGTAGACAAAGCTTTGAGCATCCTGTTCTGGCCTCAGAGGTTGTCATGCTTGGAGCAGGTGGTTGGGCTAAGATGTCTTGATGTCCTAACCTGAAATATCCTATGATCATAATATGAACAAACAAGGAAATAATTATAACAGATTTGTTTGGTTGGTTGGTTTTGACACACACAAAACAAACAATGTATATAAATACCTTTAAGTGTTACAACAGTGAAGTTCTGGAACAACCTATTTATTATACAAGATCCAGCAAAAAGGCCAGAGTTTTTGGGGTGAGATATTGGCCTTTGAGTTGTTTTTTGTTTTGTTTTGTTTTTGTTTTTTGGGTTTTTTTTGCCTTTTTGTTGTTGTTGTTGTTTGTTTTGTTCTGTTGGGGTTTTTTATTTATTTTATTTATTTATTTTTTATTATTAGTTTAATCTATTAATGAAAGAGTTTGCATAATTTGTTTAACTGAATATTACTTCTATATTCTTTTGCCTTTTTCAACACAGTCAGAGATCTGACTCTAAATTTTATGCAATTTACTTGAAAATATTTTCCCTCAGTACAACCATTAATATATTCAGGGGTGAAGACTACCCAAAAGAACCACTCAGGTATGTAAGATCATTACTACCTCTGCCCAGCTCTAACTCATGATATGAATTTGGTATGCTCTGGGAAAACAACCCAAGCACAGGTAATTTTTATGGGGGAGGCTTACTGAAAGCTCAGACAAATCAAAGAAATTACTTCTTTCTGGCAAAGAAAAAGAGAAACAGGGGTGAACTCTTAAGTGATTTATATCCTTATAAGGCATTTAGGGTAGGATGCCAGAAGGCAATAGTGGCCCAGGCAGTGATAACTAATTGGCTTTAGACATAGAGAAAGGCAGACAGTTTGGCCTTAGATCAAAGAGGCCTGTGGCAACTTATACAGAGCATCTAAGTTTGAAAGCAATAAATGGAAATAGAAAATTGAAATAGAAGACAATAATCCCACAGAGCGTAAGGGAAACATAAACTGAACTTCCAACACTGTACTGAAGGCTGAAGACTGGGCCCAAGCTAGAATAATTAATTACACATGAAGCCAGTCTTCCAGCTAGGACATGGACACCTTGACTTGTTGGACAAATAGATGTCCTATTCTCCTGAGTCCATTTTGCAGTCACAGAGGGACTGAAGAAGATTACTGCTGTGAATTTTTTTTGTCCAGAACAGGCACAAGTGTGCATGCATATCTGTGTTGAACAGAACTTGATATCCATCCTCAACAGCCATCCCATTCACTAAAAGAATGTTTGATTTTGTGTCACTAAGTGATACAGTTATTTTCTTGTTGAATGATTGAAGACATGAGAGATCACCCATGAAGCTAGTGGCATTAACTGTTCATTTCCATGGTGTCTGCTAATCAGAAAACAAGAAAATCAATCCCCTTTAGTGCTATATAGAACCATGTAAAAATTAATGCAGAATCAGAAATTAGTTTGCCATTGCTGAAAATGCCCCTATGGACATTTATGTCTATCATAGGTAGTCTTTTTGTTTTGAAAGCTTCATTCTATATTGGGAGAAAGCATTTACTACACCTGTTAGCTTATCAGAAAAATAATTAAATATTCAGTATAAATAGTACAGACATTTCACAAAGTGCTTGGCATAAACATGATAGCATTGTCAAATATGCAGACCAATTTGGAAGGCATATACATGTAACAGACATAAGAAGTGAATGTGAATGAAAATAGCAAATCAATTTTTATTAAGTACATTGGATAATTTTATTTCCACAATTTGTTAATTGGATGTGTTATACTTTTGACTACAGTAATAACTTCTAGCTTCTAATTACTTAAAATAAGAAATTATTCATATTTAGAGATATGGTATTGTCCAACTTGTTGACTGTTGTTGGTTTCACAACATGACAACTTTTCTTTGTCATGGTGAATTTTATTTTCCATTTCTTAACAGAAAAATATAAGTGGGATAAATCTCTAATATAATATTTAATTTAATTTATTTTCTGAAGTTCAAATTGCTACAAACTTCTCATTTTTTATCATATAACTACAGAAAGAAATAAAACATCAGAATCAGTCATAGAGGTAGAATTTCTCATAAAAGTGTTTCTATTCCTCAGAGCCTAATTCCAACTCTCCACTGGGAGCTTTGTCATTGACTTCAATAGGTATGAAACTAAGTATGATGTGGGAAATTTAAGTAGCTGAAATGGTCTGTTAATGAATAATACAATTAGAGATTAAAAAAAACCCCAAACAAACAAACAAAACAAACAAAAAAACCCTTTAGATCTTAATCCCTAACTATTCTTCAGATCTCCAGCAAATTACCTACTGCTGAGTCTTTGTTCATTCTTTGAGATATCCATTCGAAGTTTTTTATAAAATCTTGATTCACAGATACCAAAATTTGGAATCTGTGGCTTGCCGGGATAGTCCATTCTCAAGTGGTTTAAAATATTTTATCCTTCCTTCCTCTTTATACCTAATTTAACTATTTGTAAGCATTTAATTAAACACTGAATTAATAACATTAAACTTAGAATGATTTAGAAGAAACAACATCATAATTTTGGAATAAGTACTGCTAGTACTATAACATGTATGCCTGTTATTTATTCCCAGAAGAACATTCAGCCAGTATATAGTTCATTTTTCAAATGGAAGCTATTAAAGTCAGGTGAAACGTAGGCATTTTATTTCCTTGTGGTCTCTCTTCCACATTACTGATGCAGCTTAAAATGACATCACACCTGTTGGATCTAAGGGATCCCAGTTGACTCATTTACCCCAAACCATCATTTGGCTGACATCAATTGCATTCACATTAGCATGTTAGCGCAGAACAGAAATGTATTTTTTTAAAAAGAATCTCCTATTCATACTCCCCACACTATGAGACAAAGTGTCTCTCAGATGAAATTGAAATAGAAGTTGTGCTACGGGGGCAAAAATTTGAGCTCTCCAGACAGTAACAGCACCTACCCCATGGGGCCTGACTAAAGCTAGTGATAATGAACTCTCCCCATCACCTCCAGAAGGCAGATAATGTGGGTGTTGGGTTAACAACTAAAATTTACTTCTACTGAGCAACACTATTAGATAATGTAAACATACCCTTTCCTTTTACAGTCAGAAGAGACAGTAAAAACACCAAAGTGGACTATGGATAAGTAATATTAACTTTCTATATATGAATGTTGGAGGGTTAAGTCACTATAACATGGCATTCTAGCAGGGAAGGCTGACAAAGATCATAAAAATAAATTTCACTGACACTGGATCCAGAGAACAAGATTGAGACTATAACCTATTGCAGCCTAGAAGCTGCTGTTCTAAGTCATTCTACTCACTTCATTACAGACACTCATAGGACTTGAAGGATGTATTTTCTTGCAAGTTGTGTGCAAGAGATATGAAGAGCAGACACGTCTTTGTTTCAGTAAAACAGAAGGCAATGCATTTCTGAAGCTATACAAACACTGGAGTTGTAGTGATAACAAGCAACACATTTCCTTACAAAATTCTTTCAGATTCTTTTCTGCCTCCCAGTAATATCTCACTCCATTTCTTGCAGTTTATAGCTAATGATCTTGTCACCTGCTCTGAGTGGCAAGCTAATCAGCTTTCCAGGGATGGCATAAGCAGAAAGGGTCAGATGAAAACATTTGCCTCTCCTTGCAATTCATCCTGCCTCTAGCACATTTCTAACAAATATCTTGTGTCTGAGAGGTTGGCATATACAACTCCTGAACTAGTCTAAAAAGGTATTATACCTTTTAGACAAAACAGAAAATAAAAAGGCAAATTAAGAGGAAGTTTCAATCATTCATATAAAGGAAAAGAGAAATACTAGTTTCTTCTTCCAAGGTTTAGAAATCAAATGTTTTCAGAGCTTTAAGTTACAAAACTAGAGGGATGTGGTGGTTGTGGTGGTTTTGTTTTTTGGTTTATCTTTGTCTTTGGTTGGTTGGTTGGGGGTTTTTGTTTCATTGATTGTTTTTTGTTTGGTTGGTTGGTTGGTTTTGTTTGGTTTGCTGGTTTGGGTTTTGGGGGGTTTTTTTTGTATACATATGTATCTGCAGTTAGAAAATCAACTTTCATAAATAAATTTTTCTCCAATATTATATTATGATAAGTTACAACTTGTGTCTTCTGAGTTCATGGGAGGTATGAAGTGGAGAGAAATCGGACAGATTCAGTTTCTTCCTTCTTCCATTTAATGGACCCATACATTGTTAGTGTTCGGGAGAACCTATTGCTTGTTTGCAATTGAGATTCATATTGTGTGTTACAGACTACAGAATTCGTTTTCCAGAAAAATGCAGTTAGTCTTAAATTATTTTCTTATATATTTTTATATTTTGAAAAATATTGAACTTGTTAAAATGCAGAAAATGGGATTTGTAAAAAGTGTGATGAAGATGCATTTTCTAATGATGATACCCTCAATTTACTAAGAATTCCACTAACCTCCTCCCCGGCTTAACTGAAAAGAATTTTGTGTTTTGATTTTAGAAACATGTTTACGTTTCTGTAAAAGAGACCAAAGACTCCTCTTGAATACATTTGTTGCCTGGGTGTTCCTTTACTGAAAAAAAAAATTTAAGGCTTCTAATGTATTCAGTTTGAACATTTTCTGCCATCTCCTCTAGTTTTTAAAATCCTGAGACTTTGGCATCACTACAGAGTGTAAGAAATGCACTGTGGAAAATTACTGGGAAATTACCAGTGGATCAGTTCCAGACAACATGGGTTTAGGAAAGGAAGGTCCTGCCTAACCAATCTTACTTGGTGGATCTCCATCTTAAAGCAAAAATGTAGCAAATGTGTCAAGCAACACTACCAACAACCACGGATCTGTTAATATGACCTACAAATTAGTCTTCCTACTTTGAATAAATTACTTTAAAACTAAATATATATAAATTTTACATATATATGTACATTTAATATACAAATATATAATATATAACATATTTTTATAGATATATATAATATTTCTTTAAAGGCAAATGGGAAATAATCTAATAAATTTCTAAATTAATTGAATAAATATAAAACAGAAAGAAGAGGAAAAAAAATCCCTATTCTTATTTACTTTGTGTGCCTTAGCAACCCACCTTGTTGTGAAGTGTTTGTATCCCATATCAATTTGCAAAAAAAGCCCAATCCAAACCAAACAAACAAAAAGAACCACTACCAACCAAAAATCCCAAACTCCTCATATCAATCTATTTATCAAGAAGTATGTGAAATAGGATTTGAATGGTCAAGCTAAAAATATATTCAGAAAGCGCCTATTTCAAAGATGCAGAGGTTAAAAAGCAGAGAAAGGCTTCAAAAAGACAGTTTTCCCTAAGCAAACTAAGCTTCCCTAAGACATTTACCCTAAGCAAAATGCTAGTACTCTCTCTGTGTTCTGATAGATATTTTACATATGGAGGGTGCAATATTGAATATCAAATTTACTTATTTAAATATATTTGAGTTTTTGATTTAGCAGAATGATATAAAGTATACTGAAATCACAACACAAAGTTGCACTTTGCAAAATAGAGCAATGGCATGCCACTCAACTGACATAGCTGCTTATCTCAAAGGTCACCCACTGTACCCAGTTTGTGTTGACATAAAGTCAGCTTTCTTTGCAACACCTGTGGACAGTCACACTTGACACTATTCCTTGAGTTTCACAGGCACATCACCCTTGCCCATCTTCTCTAAGCCTTCTTCCACTGTGGGGGTTTATCAGTCAATCACACAAATACATCAGTTGTATACCAGTTATAGCTTAGTTTAGTTTAGCTTAGTTAAATTTATCTTAGCTTACTTGGACTTGGCTTGGGACTCCCCAGCAGTCATTAAAAGAATGAGATGTCAAAATGAGATGCGTGTACATACAACACACATGTAACATGAAAAAGTAATGACCACTTTGTCTCGTTCCACTCGGTGGACAGTGAGGGAGATGAATCTTTGTGATCCCCCGAAAGACACTGTCCCTGCACGGCAGGGCGGCCGGGGCGGCAGAGTCACGACAGTGACTCCGAGGAACAGTAACAAAACAATTTATTAGTTCTCCCTAATGAAACAATCAACAAACAGTATGGATAAAGGTGTTATTTTCATAGGCAGTTATTTTACAGCATGACTGAATTTCGAGGAAAAGGAAGAAAGATTTATTAGAAAAAAAAGATGGGGGAGTGAGAGAGTGAGTAAGAGAGAGAAAGATAAAAGAAAAAAGGTTATCACCTCCCATGCATCCAGCGACATCTCACTGGATTAGTCCAAGCCTTCATTTCTGCGGTGGTGGGTGCACAACGATCATTATTTTTTCTCCCTTTATACCTTTGAGATATCTGGGTGGCATTCCCAGTTTCCACAGGAAGTGGTGTTGATTTGCATGAGCCCCATGCAGTGGAAGTAGTGTGGTGGCTACCATCCACCTCCCCCATGGTGCAGTCAGCAGAAGCACTTAAGAAAAGACAAGAGTGCCACCTCTGCAG
>JANIJG010014885.1:2742-17672 GCA_024611175.1 Megaceryle torquata
CAAGGGACAGGACAAGAGGAACTGGCCTCAAGTTGCCCCAGGGGAGGTTGAGGTTGGAGCTGAGGAACAATTTCTTCAACCCCCTGCAACCCCCTGCAGGGTTGTCCAGAGCTGTCCTAGGCTGCCCAGGGCAGGGGTGGAGCCCCTGTGATCCCTGGATTCTAACCTTAATGATTTTGTGAATCTATTCATGATGGGCTTTGCTGTGTCTCCATCAGGCAGTGAAGTGTCTGGAAATCAGAGGGCAAATGCAGATTTTCATCCTGAAACTCATGTTTTTAGAAGGAAAAAGAGACTTAAAATTAAAGGGTAAATATTTGAGGTGCTTTAGGTGTCAGTGCATCTCAAGGCAGCTTCTTGCACTCCTCTTTTCTCCATGTCCTTCAGTTCCCTGGTTGTATTTCTTCTGGTTAAGCTTGTTCTCTGCAGTGTTGACTACCTCAGCAGGTAATAACAGCCTGCGGTCTGGTGGCTCGGTGGGACAGGGTTTTGCCCGCCCCTTGCAGCATTTGCTTTGTCAGAAGCACATTTGGTGTAAACAGTAAGAGGCCGTTATTTTGGGGAGGTGCAGCACTGGTGTTATGTAAATCAAATTTATTTTTTCCTTCACCTCCTGTGCTTGTAAGCCCGTGTCTGCTTTTACCTTAATTTTACCCTAAATGACTGAAAAAGAGACTGGCTCTATTGCAATGAGACTGTATCAAAACACAGGGACAAATCATTTAAAAGCTCCTAAGGGGTTCTGCTGCCCTTACACAGCTGATTTACATGATGATATTGCAATGGTGAGGTCATCTGTAAGGATTCCAACAAAATGCTCTTGCTCAGGCAATCTTCTCATTTCAGTTTTTAAGTAAGAACCCCAGAACTAATTTTGTTCTCTTTGGGGGGGGGGA
Organism: Megaceryle torquata; assembly: GCA_024611175.1. Taxonomy (NCBI): domain Eukaryota; kingdom Metazoa; phylum Chordata; class Aves; order Coraciiformes; family Cerylidae; genus Megaceryle; species Megaceryle torquata. The sequence continues at coordinate 3,639 of JANIJG010014885.1, forward strand.
TCCTAGAATCATAGAGTGTTTTAGGCTGGAAGGGACCTCTAGAGGTCACCTGGTCCAACCTCCCTACACAAGTAGGCACGTCTCTACCTAGGACAAATCCATGTTGCTTTTTCCCTGGATGATGTTTACCTGCCTGCAGTGGATGCAAGCCCCTCTCAGATTCTCTTTCTCTGGCTCCCAAACTTCATGAAATCTGTCCCACATCTGCTCTGTGCAGGGCTGGAGAGGCAAAGAGGAGGTCCCTCTCTTCCCCAGGACTGATCCTGCTGGTAATTGTGTCCCTCTTGACTGAGGTCTTTGTGCCTGAATTGGCTTTGGATCATCAAGGAGATGCTGTTGATGCTGCAGCTGATGGCAGAAGAGCAGCAGCTTGGATTTATAAGGGGCAAAGGTAATCTTGTTTATAAAATACCTCAAACTGAAGTTTCCGAGTAAGTCATGCCTCACGTAATCCAGTCCAGAAGGTAAGTTTTTGTTTAGTTTTTTTTCATTCAAGCACCTCATCAGGGAGAGGAGATGTGGTTGAGGCTGCAAGAAAGGGTGCTGGACCAGGGCTCACATGGTTCCATCCCCATCTCCCCCCTCCTGGGCTGCAGAAACCTTGTGTTATCCACCTCCTTGATCCAATTCATACTTGTTGCTATAACTTACATTCTTTTAATCTTTTTTCCTCCTGGCTGCTTGCAAGAATGGGATCAAACTTTGGGGTTTTATTTCTTTGGGTGATTTTTTTGTTTGTTTTTATTTTTGTTTTGTTTTGTTGGGGTTTTTTTGTGGGTTTTTTTTTTGTGTTTTTGTTTGTTTGGTTGTTTAGCACAGGAAGATATAAAAACACACCTACTATATTTTTCCCATAAACATGCTACCCTTCAGTAGTAACCAACTGGTGAAGCTCAGGTAATATTTTTTGTGTTCGATTCTTCTTGAGTGCTTACACTGTCACTGTTCTGCTGAAACAAATGGAAATGAGAGTAGCAAAGTGGTGAAGCATTTAAGAAAAAAAGAAGCTACAAAGTTATAAAGTCAAGCTGCGTGTGTCGTTGCCACCGCGATGAAGCAGCCATCTGACCGTCATTGAGACGTGATGCTGGAGAGCAGCCAGGCGTAGGCACCTCCGTGCTTGGCTGGGCCTCGGAAGAACGCGCGGTGAGTTACTGCTATGGCCTGGGCTGTTCCATCCTGCCTCCCCAGGCACCCGGGACTGGAACCAATAACTCCTGCCGCTGTCTCCTCTTTATTGCAGCTTCTTCACTGGCAGGGGATTTTTATTTGCTTGGTTTGTTTTGACCACCCGGTGTCGATGTTCCTGGAAGTTTTGATGTTGCATTAATATAGACAACTCTTTTTTTTTTCTTTCTTTCTTTCCCTTGGTGTTTTCCCTGTTGCCTACTTACGAGGTTACGTGGCTCTTCAGCATCTGTGCTCTCCCATCTGGCTGGCTGATCCTTGGGCAGCACAGCTGGCAGTGGAGAAAACAGGTATTTGGGGCTTTGCTTCCTACGGATGGGCAGTTTTGCAGTCAGTTGAGCTCAGCCTCTGTCCTGTCTAACCATAATTACTCAAGGTTTTAAACACCCCATCTATTTTCTTAATGAGAAATTAATTTAATCCTATTTACATTCACCTTTTTCCGCTGGTTAAGCGCAGGCATTGCGGGCTGTCCGGCGTGAGCCTTGAGGATCAGGTGTGTGCTTCAGCTCTGCCTGGGGACCCGAGTGTTTGAACCGTGAAAGGCAATATTTTATCTGCGGGATCTTTGCTGCTGTGATGGAGTGAGCAGGAATGACTGCGGTGAATTGGTGCTTGCTTGATGGTGAGAGGTGAGAGCACCTAATACGGAGGCAAAATATCAAAAGCTGGGACCACCTGGAGTAAATAAATGCTGGGAAGAGACTTATGCATTTAAAAAAAAATGTTTTAAATGATATCTTTAACCTCTTAAATATGGCATTGAAGCCTTTAACTTCTTACATATGGTATTTCAAAGGCATGGAATTGTGCACTCTTAATGCACCTCAGGAACTGTATCTAAAGTTTGACAAACTTTGGGTGGGAGGGGGGAAATCTCCCAAGTGTATCAAAACCCAACAGCTTTTACCAATATTGGGCTGAAATCAGAGCTGGCTTGCTTGCTTTCCTTTGGGATTTGTTTTTCTGCTCTTAAAAGAAAATATATAGCAGCTCAGGGGGCATTTGGCCAGCTCAAACAACAGCTGTCTTCGTACGACCTGGACTGTTGCTATCTCAGACCAAATAATCTTCTGTCAAGGCTATTCCACTGACTGTTAGAAGCTCTCCTGAGCAGCTCCATCCTGCTGGTGGGATGGGGGCCTGGATGGGTCGCACATTCTCCTCTGAACACACTGCAGGTGCCAGCACCACTGTCGCCTCTGGAGCACAACAGTAAGGTTTGTGTCAATCCATCTGCTTCTGCTGAATTAGTGTTTGTCTTACAGCTCCATAATTCAATTGTTTTGTGTTTTTAAGTTCTGTGATGGGCTCTCTAATGTTATTTTTAATATGATGTCAATATTATAGAAGTCAGGAAACATTTGCTTTCACTAGCTGCTCTTTGATGTTCCCCATGTAGTAGTAGCACTTGTAATAGTAGATTCTGGGGCATTTTCCTGTGAAATGCTGCACTGGCCCTACCTGTTAATTGAGGGTACTGTTCTCAAAAGCACTGAGCACGCCTGAGCCTTTATGGCCATTTAGGTCCTTCTGAAAGTCTCACTGCACAGGTGAACGTGCAAGAAATAAAACAGCATCTTCCCCAGGAAGCCTCCTCACCACTGCTTTTTCCAGGCGAGCTGGTTTACCTGTGGTGTAAGATCCCTGCTGATGCAGAAAGGCCCGGAGTGTCTCCAGTCTGAATCCAATTAGAGAGGAATTGCGAAGCACTTTCACCCGGCAGGTTAATGCGCTTCTCTTATTTCTGAATTACATGCAAAATGTACTTCATTATAGGTGCTCTTTTGCTTACTTTCCAACATTATTAGCTTCTTTCTAAATCTCTTTCATTTGTTGATGTATTACACATAAAATGCAGAATAGCTCTTGGGCAGCTCCTTAGCATAGGCAAGCCTTGAATGTACGAAACCTTGTTATCCAAGTTTTGGATAATCTGAAATTCATTTGTTTCCCCTGAATCCAAAATTCATATAGAAATTAAATGTAATCCCAAGCGCTGGTTATCTGAATCCTTCAGACATCCCTCAAGACATACAACTAATCAGGATCGTTGGTATGCAGCATTTAAGCATCCTAATTCTATTCAGTTATGAAAAATATAATTTAATAATAAAACCTGTAGCATAGGAAGTCATCTGGATCCTTTTTAGGAGGGTTTAATGTTCTCATTTTCTTCTTCTTAGCACTTGCCATTAGGATCAGTGGAAAGGATTTGACTTCAACATACGTGGATAACCTTCTCTGGCAAAGGAGAGCAAAATCAAATCTCTAAGTTTAAAGGTCTGTTCCACAATTTAATTTTCAGACAGACTGACCGCTTTTGATGAAGATGTGGTTTTTCAGAAGCCGATGGCAGTAGGCACGCTCTATCCAAAGCTTAGCTTTGTTGAATGACACTTCATTTCACAGCTTACTGAAATTTTGTGTACATCTGTTAGGCACCAAGGAGGCAAGAGTGGAAGAGGAGGACAGCGCTCGCGGAGCTGCAGAGCACAGGGTGAACGGCGAGCTTACCGTGAATGCTGGGAGAAGATTATTTACAGAAAGAGAATTTACTTGAGAAGCACTGTGTCATCGACAGGGGTTGTTGAACTCTACCACCCAAACCAACCCGTGCAGACAACGTCCTTTCCCCCAGACATCCTCCCTTGCAGTTGCTGCTGCTGGGGCAGCTCAGGCCTGTTGCTTCTTGTGGCTTCTCCTACCTTCCATTGCAATCAGTAAGAGTTACAGTCTGCCAGTGAGGGGGCTGCAGCCTGCTGGATCTGAGCAAACTGCTGGAAGAAAAAGCATTCTGAAGCAGTCTTCCTATTGATTCACCCTCCTGGAACATGTCTTCCATAACAATGCTTTTATGTGGCAGTGACATAGAATCATAGAATGGTTTGGGTTGGAAAGGATCTTAAGATCATCTCGTTCCAATGCTCCTGCCACCTGACCAGGTCTCTCAAAGCCTTGTGCCACCTGGCCTTGAACGCTTCCAGAGATGGGGCATCCACAGCTCCCCTGAGCAACCTGTGCCAGGGTCTCACTACCCTGACAGGGAAGAATTTATTCTTTATAACCAAGCTAAATCTCCCCTCTTTCAGGTTAAAGCCATTACCCTCGTCCTACCACTACATGCCCTTATGCATGTGCCAGGTTCTGAAGATATGAAGGAAGATGACACGAGGCACATTTGCATACTCATGCTGGTGAGGTTGCAGCAGGCTCTGAGCTCAGGTCCCTCCTGCTCCAATGTTTTGTTTTCTATGGGCCATCTCCTCCTGCCCTTGGTCCTTTCAGGACCGATCTTTTACGCGGGTATCACTCTTGGGTCTGTGAGAGCAGGTCAAAATGTGGGCTGGTTTTGTTACTGTGCTTATCCTCTTCAGCTTATCTCACTCTTCAAGATGAACTGTTGAGGTGAAATAAGATATGTATTGATTGAATCCTGCCAGGTTTTGGTAAAATGCCCCAAGATGGCCTGTGCCCCTCGCAGCGGGGGAAGGATGTTGGTGTTGCTCCTCTCACAGGGAGATTCCAGCCCCAGGACAATGCTGAAACTTCCCATTTTCTCCCAACTGGGAAGTGTAGAAGCTGTCTGATAGAGGGGGCTCTCGGGTGATGCACTGGGTCAGAGCATTATTCAAAGACTTTCTGGAGGTGGGGGTTGTTTGTGGGTTGTTTTTGTTTTGTTTTGGTTTTTTTTAATTGGGTTTTGGTTATTTTTAATTTGTTCATAAAAATCTCTCAGGCTTGTTCCATAGAGCCAAGTGTACAATATGTTGCCCTGAGTCAGGTGGGCATTAACCAGTCTTGGCCACAAGTGACACCTTTGACTTTGCAGCTGATACCTTGTATGACACCGTGAGACCTGACTCTGGCAGATGCGTTCACCCGAAGATTCTTCTTCCTTTACAACGTCTCTTGGCCAGTGCCAGTTCAGGTAAACAGACAGACACACCTCCTACTCTGATTTTTCACCCTGCAGAGGGTGGGGATGCTCCTGAGCAGCCCAGGAAGGGCACTTTCCACCTTTGTGTGCCCTGGGCTATTTCCCACGCGCTTCAGCAGCGAACGTGTCTTCCCTTGTACTGATTGCTATTTCCATGCACGACGGTCGCTGTGGTGACAAAGTTCTGTCTTTTGGTTTTTCTGTTTGTTTGTTTTGGTTTAGTATTCTCAGCTCGAGTTGCATTAGCATAATTTTCCAATCTTTTCTACCAGATTTACAGTCTGTGACAGGCTTGTGTATTAGCAACTTATTTGGACGGATGGTACAGATGCAAAATTTAAGAAGTGTATTATTTGTCCTAGAGCAAGTGACTTGCGGATGTGTTTTGGCTTCTACCATCTACTTCTTTCACTTCCCTAACTCATTATTTTTGTTAAGGGAATACTCTGCGACTCTCTGCTTTGCTGGAATCGCTGTGGCTTTATTGGAGGCATCGGAAAGCCATCAGTGTGTTGTATTTTCTTCCATCATACCTGAATGCTTTAACTCCCAAGCCTCAGTAATTCATCTAGACACCTGCATCCCGGATGCCGCCAAGCGTAGCCCACATTGTGTGGTGGCAGAGTTTTCTCTTCAGCACATTACTTAATCCCAATTTTTTTACTCCGCACGCTTGAAATGCGGTGATATAAAGCAAAGAGCTGAGTATTGGCATAACTTACAGGCATTAAAGTCCGAGTGTGTGTGGATAAGCTGAGTTACTTATCAAGCTGTATTTTGCTGGCGTTTCTGTGATGATAATACTGAAATGGGCTGATTATCCCTTCAGAAACGTGGGAATGTACAATTTGCTGCATGCCACTGAGTGAGGGACTTGACCTACTTAAATCTCAGAAGAAAATAGAGGAAATCTGCACCATAGGATGTTGTCTCCGAACACACAGAATGGGTTGTATTGGAAGGGACCTTAAAGCCCACCCAGTTCCAGTCCCCTTGCAATGGGCAGGGACACCTCCCACTAGAGCAGGTTGCTCAGAGCCCCATCCAACCTGGTCTTAAACACATCCAGGGATGGAGCATCCCCAGCTTCCTTCCCTGGGCAACCTGGGCCAACATCTCACCACCCTCCCAGTGAAGAACTTCTTCCTGATATCTCATCTAAATCTACCCCCTTTCAGTTTCAAGCCATTACACTTTGTCCTGTGGCTACACGCCCTCGTAAGAAGTCCTCCTCATCGTTCCTGTAGCCCCATCACTGAGGGACGTGCAGACTTAAAACACTGCTCTGACTTTGTTTTTTCTCTAAGCCTTCTCAGCATCAGGACACCTTGGTCAGTCACACATCTGAACTCCACTATTTTCCTGCTTTAGGGAGCTCTGTGGAGCCAAATCTCCCTTCCCAGAGATGTTCCTAAAGTTACCTGGGTTCTGCACAGGCTGTCCTCTCTCTGCTGCCAGGTGGGTCATGGGTAAATTGCGATGCTTTCCCTAGCTTGTGTTTTAGATATGCTACATAATTCTTTGTCTGTGATGTTCATAGGATGACGTTAAATGCAGCAGCTGTCACAGGAGGCAAGAGGTGCAAAATAAACACCCTACAAAGGGTTGGTGTCAGTGAGGTCAGAGGGACCCGCATCTTTGCCCACTTTCTGCTCCCTTTTTGTGAATGATGCCAATGCGTAGTTGGCATTTTATGTTGATTTGGTTTTGACTGAAAACTTCTAAAAGGAAAGAAAATGGAAGCTTGTGAGGTTGTTTTGGGGAAGAAGAAACAACAGAGGAAAAACAGATTCATAACAAAGCTGATATTACATCATTTTGGGGAGTCCTGGACAGAAAAGTCACGTATTTGCATAACTCTCTTTAGGTTCAACTGCAACAGAAACACAGGAAGATGGTGAAGCATCAACATTTCCATGTTGTATGGCCTAGGTCAGTTTTTTATCATCATTCTAAGGGAAACTCATACAGTTTCTCAGTGCTTACCAGAAAATCTGTATCAAGATTTGGAAAGATTTAAGTGAACATTTGTGTGGTGGAGGCATCTCAGTCATGCATGGGACGGAGATTGCTTATGGATGAATTTTAAAATCACGTGTGTGTGAGTGGATGGGTAAACCTGACACCAAATGTTATTTTCTTATTGTAGAAAGCACCAACAACAATTAAAAGATCATGTTTTCATGAAATAATGAAAAAGAACCAACCAAACAACAAACCCCAACTGAAAACCAAACCCTAGTTCTGGATTATAAATTGTCTGTTTGAAAAGAAATTGTCTATTTTAAAATATTGTGACTTCAGGAGGTCCAGAGAAGCTAACGTGAGGTTGGTGCTCGAGGGCTGTCTCCATAGCAAGTGTTAATGCCACTGCCCATCGTGGCAGCAGCCAAGAGCCACGGTAGTGTTTGAAATTGCTTTGTCCTTCGGGGCTTGGAAAGCAGCAGAGGTTTACGAAGCGGCTGAGATTGTGCTTTACTTGGTGGGACCTCAGCAGGTGGGAGCAGAGACACCCTCGTCTGTGCCGTGCTGTCAGGCTTGGGGCTGGCACATTTGCCATCACCAGCCACTGCCATCATCCAGGCTCAGCTGGGAGGAAGATGACCTGGAAAGACTCCACTTTAGGTGACTTTGATCCTGCTCATGTCCCCAGGAGGAAGTTCAGCTTCCACCATCAGTAGCTCTCATAGCAGCTCCAGAAGACCTGAAGGCTGTTGAGCACCTGCACTTTCCCATCACATGCAAATACATAAACAGTCCAAGGGCCCCCTCCAGCAGCTCGTGTTTCGGAGCAGAACTTCCCACTTGGACGTGCCACTGGTGAGAGCAGGCTGCAGGTGTGCGACAGGGACAGGAAACCTCTGGCGATGGCTTTGGAAATGACTGAACGTTGGTGCCTGCATTGGTATTGCAACTGGAAACATTGCTCTGCTCCGGCACCTAAAGCACCATGTAAAATATTGCAATTAGAATTTTGAAGTGGGTTTTTTTGTTTGCTTATTTTATTGGTTTGGTTTTGTTTTGTTTTGTTTTCCTGCACTGCAAGTATAGATTAAAGACTACCGCATAATTTTCATGGTGCATTGTAGCTTTCCCTTCTTTCAAAATGCAGAACAAAACTGATTTAAAAACAGCAAACACCAGCTGAAGGTTCGCATGGTTACACAACCTAATTATAAACATTCAGCGAGTTCCAAAAGCACAGCGGAGTAAATAAACGTATCGCACAGATGAAGAATGCATCCCTTATTGTCAGATATTGAACAGTTTTGAAAGTAATTAAAATCAAAGTATACATTCGAGTCTGCAATTTAGCAGAAGTTTAAATTTTGTTTTATAAATTGGCAGGTAGTTGAGGATAACCCCCCTATGCAAACAACAGCAATGAATATTCAGATTTCTGGAGTCAGAAAATGAGCAATTTCTGTTGAGAAGAGAAATTAAATGAATTTTTTTAATTTTTTAAAGTTTTTTTTTATTCGTCTTTGAAAATGAAAGGCTGGGTGCATTAAAGAAACAGCGCCTGTTGTTCTGCTGTCACCATTTATTATATGAGGGACCGAGATGGGGCTGTGAGCTCCTGAAAGCACAAAGAGCACATGGGTCTATTAATTCATTAGCAAGAGCGCAGTGAGGAGCATCTCCTCGCTCCCTTCTTTGGTTCGGGCAGCTGAAGTCCATTTTACTGCTGAATTATATTTGATGCTGGAGGAGGCATTCTCGAAATAAACAATATCATCCGCAAGAGACTGGTGCGAGATGATAAAAATCCATTTTATTTATGGTATTTTCAGCTCTCTTGTCAGTATAACGTATTGCATCACTGGAAAATATGGGATTTATTTTAACCTTGCTCTCCAAAGTAGATTTGCCATGTACCTGTCCACTGAGCTGCTGTTTTCCTGGGCTGATTTCTGATGCTGTGATTTATGTTTGGTTTTTCTGGGTCACAATAGCTGTGGCAAAACATTACATATTACGCCTCTCCTGGAAGTGTAACTGTGCAGACAACATCACTTATTTCAGCACTAACATGTGCATTTATTCTCTTGCTTCAGGAAGAGCAGAGGACATTTAACCCTTGTCTGCTTCAAGGCCAGTTCTTGCAGCTGTGATGAGACTCAGAGCTCAACGCCCTGGTGAGGTCGGCTCCTCCAGCTTCTGCTCTGCTCAGGAACTTGTGGGGAAAAAAATAGACTAGGAATGGCTTGTAATCAAGATCCACTAGATCCCTTTTTTAATTAAGAAATGCTAACGGACTGGGGGGTTCCTAGGCAAAAAGCTACTGAGGCTGTTTTCTGTCTCTGTCAGAAAGCTAAGGTCTGGGTTTTTTTTTGTCCTTGCCAGCCAGGTGTGTGGGCTCTTCCTGGTGGTGCTCCTGGAGTGTGTTTTGAGAATCTGTGCATCTGTCTGCCGTGGACCATCGCCTGGTCAGTGCCACCTGGATACAACACCGTGGTGTGATGTTGATGGTGGTGGAGATGAGGGTGCAGCACTGGGTCTGAGGTGAGGCTGGCTGCGTGCGACTCAGCTCTGGAGAAATTTCATCCCAAAACAATGCCCAGGAGAACGGACCAAGCACGACCACTGACACAGGAGGTCAGTGCCGGTGTTTATTGATGAGTTTTTCCTGTTTGTTTTCTTTCTGGTTTTGTGTTCAGTCACGTCCTGTGCTTCCCAGATGCAGCGTTGGCGTGGCAGCAAACCAGCCTAAATCTGCCTTTTAACAGCAAAGAAATAATAAGTATTGCATAGAGTGATGACTACTTAATAATAAAAACCAAATCCCAAACCCACCCATCTCCAGATTTTGAGCTCAATGCAGTTGCATTTATAAAAAACTCAAGAATTAAATGCATTCTGTAGTTGAAGTCTCCTGTCAAGACGACATCTCACCTGCTCTCTGGGCAGCCTGCGCAAATTCCTTGTCCCTGAACTTTTATATTTGCATTTTATTGGTCGCTGATGTTTCTTTTGATAAGTGGATTTTAAATATTTGCCTTTCAAGGTTTAAAAGAAATTTATAGAGATAAAATTTGAAAGGCTGAGAAATTAAAAGGCTTTTCAGAAGAGAAGTATCTCAAAGGGGAGACACAAATACCAGGCAGTGGTTTTTATAAAAACTTCATATTTGTCCTTGTGTAGATTGGTCCAGTTTAGACATTTTAGCTCATGTCAGTGTGAACTGAACTGCCCCAGAATAAAACTAATGAAATAATTAATTACATTTAAAAAAAAATTACTGTGCAGAAATTAAATAAAATATTGACATCAAAGGACAGTCAGGCTATATCTAATATTGGAGGATTTTTTTTTTTTGGTGGTGTTTTGCTTCTAATCTAAAGCTCTGATTTCTCAAGTCTTTTATTCTCTTAAAATACAACTTTTGAGAAAATTTGGTCTTTTTAAACCTTTGTTTGGAAATATCTGCAGCTTTTGCCAGTACACACCTGATGTGCTGATTGACTCAAAGGATTTAAATCTAAATTTAAATCTGTCAGGCTGGCTATAGCCAGAGTGCAGTCGCACTGAAAGCACAATATGTTCAGTGGTTAAACTGCCCACAAAGATCTGAAAAAATAAACCTTTTTTGCATTTCCAGTATACTCAGCCTGCTATTGCCATGGTCTCCTTGGATGACTTTAATGCACAACCCTGATGTAACAGGCTCTGGATCCTGTCCTAGCTTTCTAAAACTCAAATCCAAACACTTCTTGCCTCTTTTTCCCACAGAGTTGGTTTATCCTGAGCTCCTTCAGCCCCTGAAGAAGCCTTGGGCTCTGGAGGTCTGTGCTGACCAGTGTCCCTGGAGACCCTGCTGTGAAATGCCATTGCAGGTAAGAAGTTGGTTGGGGGTCTCATGGTTGGAAGGTCAGATCCTCAGCTGGTCCATATCCATGTGGATCAGATGAAATCAAAATAGTCACACAGGTTCAGGCCACATGGGGATTTGACCCCTACCTTGATATTTTTTTCCTCTGCTGTTTGTCTCTGTAAAGCCTTTTCTTATTTAAAAACAAAGGGAAAAATTTGTGCCACATGATTTGGTGTGCCCTGGGTTTGCCCCAGGAGGTGATGTGGTTCAAATGCTCTAAGGTGGCTCTTCCTCCTCTTCATAAACCTATGACCAACGGCAGCACCTTGCTGGGAATGCTCTCGCCTCTCTAAGGAATGCTGCTTGTCTCAACGTGTGCCAAAACATTTGCTTTCTGCCTGTGAGTCCAGTGTGTACCTACAGAAACTAAATTGGAAATTGAATTTCCAAAGCAGTTTGCTTGTTTTCTGTGATTATTAACAACAGGCTGATGAGTTTTGGTGTCTGGGTTGTGGGTTTTGGTTTGTGTAGATTTTATACAGCGCTTGGATCCTGAGTTAGCTGAGGTTTGAGAGGAGTGTTGTTGTAGCACTCAGAATTATTTTCCACCTTACAAATGATTTGTCTCGCTAATTTTAACCACATTTCTCATTGAAGGGAAGTCTTAACAGCTTTTGCAGTTTCCCTTATTTTGCAGAGAGACTTTTGTACCGATTGTTATAAGATAAATAAATACAAGTCTGTATGTTTTACATGCACGTGAGCATGCTGATGCTGTGGCTCCTCTGTTTATTCACATGACTGTGGCTGATGCAAAGCTGGCTGTTTATTTTTTTTTTATTTTTTTATTTTTTTAGGGATTTTTGCTAGAGATGAATGAAAAGATCAGGAGTTTAAGGGTCACTGATTGTTGGGGGCTGCCAGAGGAGAGATTGTCAACTGTCTCTGCTCGTCTCCCCTCTCACCGCAGAGGCTGTCGCTTTGGTTTGGAGGATGCTGATTGTGTTACCCCGACACAGAGATCTGATGCGGTCAAAGGAAATGACCAGAAAGAAAGTGGAAATGGTGAGTTGTATTGTTCTGAAAAGTGGGCGCTGGGGCAGCACGCTGGATGCACACCTCCCAGTGGGAGATATTCTCTTTAACTTGCTAGAGAAATAATAAAGCATAACTAGAATTAGGGAGTTCTATGCAAATAAGGCTGCATCTGCATACAAGCATTTACAGGAAATGTATCTGCCTAAAATTTTACACGAATACAGAGGAAAGCTGGTAAGGTCCAAATACCCAGCCAACAAGCAGCAATGTCAACAATCATCCCCCAGATTTTTGTGTTCCTGCTTACTGAAGATCTGTTGAAAAGTCACCTTCCTTGAAATTATTTAATTTTCAACCTTATTACCCTCCCTATGATACTCCTCGAAGAGCCTTGTGAAATATTTACTGCAAAGATAGGGAAGATTCTTATCAAAGTCAAACCATTTCTAGGCAAATCCAGCGACACTGATTCACTAACTGTAAGAAGAAAGTCTTTTTTAAGCTGGAGTAAACAAACACACGCTGGAATATTTGACTTAATCAAGATGTGACCAACTGCTGCCAACTTTACAGCGTGGTTTAGGTAAGAGGAGACATTGCTGGTTTGTTGGTTTTTTCCATGAAATGAAGAGTAAGACAGTGAGCTAGCAGCTCAGCAAGCACTGACTTTAAATTTCCTGCTTTTTGTGTCAGAATGTTAATACTCAGAGAGATTCCCTTTCTCTATTGACTTTTTTCCTGGTGATGGTTTAGCAGGTTAATGTTTGAATGCTGATTCTCTTCCAGAGCTGCACTGGAATTGGGCAGCATTTTTTGTTTGTTTGTTTTTTATGACTGCTGATAAACAAGTAAGTGCAGTAACAATGCTGGGTTTTAGCTTTATATTCACTTTGTTTTACTGTAATTGAAATTATGCCTTAGGTGTAGAATTATCACGTGGGGTTCTTTTTCTGTTTAAGCAGCAGAATTCCTGGCAATTTTCATCTAGGGATTTTATTACCTTTCATACATCTTTCATTGTTTGCTTAAATATTGCAAAGTAGAGTTAAAAGTGGCATAGAATTGTTAAAAGACTTGTTGAATTACCTGATTTCTTCAACTAAAAAGGAACTAAAAGCCTGAAAGAAAATACAGGGATCTAAACAAGAGTATCAGGTGCACATGCCAAAGTTTGTACCTAGATGAGGATTTTAACTTGCGGGTAAAGGACAAATTGCAGATCCTTTGTTTTTAAAGAATACCGTGGTTTGTGTCACACATCTGCAGGTGGAAAAAGGGTGATTTCTGTAGTTTTGGTGGAGATGTAGAGCAGGTTGTGTGATGAGGAGCATCACTGTCATCTGGGGAGTGGGGAAAAGAAATGAGATCAAGAAGCTAAAAAAAAGAGGGAATGGAGAAAAAAAATGGGAAAAGACCCTCTCCCCCATTAGTTCTGGATATGGACTTGTGAAGGCAGAGAGTGCTAAATAAGTAACCTTGGGCAGAAGAACTGTACTTGGTGAATTTTGATGCCTTTTGACTTGAAAATCTGAAAAATGAGAGGTTATATTTCTGCCTGGATTCTTTTACCCTTTTGTTTTAATTCGAAGCCTATCCTTGCATCTATACACTTAATTTGACTTTTAAAACTAATACAAATAGTTGATTATTTCCTATATCGTTGCAGTCATTATTATTTCACAGTCACGTGAACCATCAGTAGCTCAAAATAATTTTCAAATAGTTTCCAAACTCTATATAATTTATTGCCTCCCTCCAGGTTCTCAGAAATGTGATAGGTTATTTAAGTGCTCGGAGCGCCAAACTGTATTTAATGGTGTTCCAACCCCTAACAGCTCTGTCACAGATTAAGACTTTAGGTTCCCAGGTATCAGAAGAAACCCCAGATACCCTCCCAGTCCTGACTATGAACCAGAAGTGACAACAGACAGGAATAAAAGGACAAAAACAGCAAACTGTTGTGATGATCAGAGAATCACAGAATGGGTTGTATTGGAAGGGACCTTAAAGCCCACCCAGTTCCAGTCCCCTTGCAATGGGCAGGGACACCTCC
>JANIJG010014886.1:0-55366 GCA_024611175.1 Megaceryle torquata
GAAGGGAAGGGAAGGGAAGGGAAGGGAAGGGAAGGGAAGGGAAGGGAAGGGAAGGGAAGGGAAGGGAAGGGAAGACATGTTAAGCATGAATAAGAGCCCCATGGTGAGATTTCCTGCCCCACTTTTGAGCCCTTTGTGTTGCCTGAGAGGTGTAAAGGAACTGGTGTCTGTTCATAGATGCTTGGTGGAGGATCCTTCAGATGTGAGGAGGTCTCAGGAAAAATAAAGAGGTGGAGCTGCATCCTGCTCCTGGCCCTGCACCCGCTGCCAAACAGCAAAGGCCCTAGCATGGGCAAGTCAGGTTTCTGCTGACCAAAGCCTCATCTTGCCTTCCACTCTGACTGATGGTGCAGTGTGCAGGGGGCTGAAACATCTGGTGAATCAGCAACGCGTAACTGCACACCTTTCTCCTGGTCCTCTGTGTAATGGGCTGCCCTGTAAATGCTGCTCTTGGTTTCACATGCTGCCTCTTTGCTGTACAATTTACTCTTAGTAACTTTCTTGTGTTTGTACCACTTAATTCAGTCTGTCTTATCACACTTTATATTTTCCTGCGAGAATTTAATGGAGTGTGGGAGTTGTCATAATAATCTTCTCAATTCCACATTTATTTTCTTTAGTTAGCAGGAATGTTGAGGCCAACAGACACAGAACAGAATTTGACCTATTTAAATAACACTTAGCATAGATCAAGTTTTGGTGTACATGGAAAGGAAAGAGTAAAAAGACATGTGAAAACCAAACAAAATAAAGCTTTCCAGAACACTGCCTGCTCTGCAGCCTCACCACATACTGATGATTAATACATTTCACTGGTATTTTATGGTCGGTTGTCCAACTCCAGTTTTCACTCTTAGAAGGCCTGTAAATAAGAGTTAATTCTGTGGCATTCACCTTACTCTTAGAAGTTTATTGCCTTACTAGAGTGGCATACAGTTTTAGTGTGATTGTCATCTTTGTTAACAGTATTGGAAATAGTTTCTGATTTACAGTATTCCAGCATGACCTATTCAGAGATACGTGGGTTAGCTCTTTAAAACCATTTTGTGATGTCATCCAAGGTGGATTGACAACTTTGGACTTTGTTTTTTCAAACTTTGAATAGTGCAAAACTTCTTTTTAAAATTTATTAGTAAGATCCGCTCATTTTTCAACCCATTTGTATTTATTCACATTCAAAATATCCGTTTTGAAGAAAAATGTAAAGTGAAAATGAAATGTTTTCTTTTTTTGAAAAGCTCCATTACCCTAACTGTTTTTATTACTTTTGAGAATTTTTCACTCAGCTTCCTACACTTTGGGTTGGACCCATGCCAGAGCCCACTTCTACATGTAGTACTTATTGTGAGTAGTAGGCAGGATAGCCTGCTAATTAATCAAGAATCATGGAGATGTTGCTGTTGGACTTGATGGAAAAGAAGCAGGCAGCAGAGATGTCTCCTGAAGCTGGTTCAGAGGAGGCTTCTAGACTATGGAATTGGAGTGAGAAAGAGACACCTTCACAGCTTTCATGCTGAACAGAAGGTCTCGTGATGTATGGAGCTATGTGTGATGGTGATGTTCCCTGTGGCTTGTTTACTGGTTACAGATTAATTTGCTTTATGTTCATCTGTCTTGCATGTGACAGTTAATTCATTTTCTCCTCAAACAGAGGCTAAAATTCTGCCATATGACCTAGGGTGAAATCCTGAACCAACCGATGTGAAGAAAAGCATTGCCATTAACTTCAGTGAGATCGGAATGAAAGTCAATTTAGAATTCAATGTACAAAGATTTGTGGTCTACATTTACTTAATAATGGCTTTGGAAAATGATAGGCAGTTCCTTGATAATTTGCAAAAGTGTATGTTTAGTGTTTCAGTATGTAAATATATCATTCAATGATATTTTGTCTTTTGGAGGGGTGAAACAAGATAAAATTAATTTTAAAAGTAGCATTTTGGGATACAAAATCCAGGGGAGGGTAGGGGCAAAGGTAAAAACTGTGTTAACTCTTTACAAGATATTTTAATCCATTTGCCTCCTCATCCAGAAATTTTTAATAAAAGATTCATTAAAACATATAAATACATAGATATGAAAAGATATTTTAATTTGGTACAAGGATTTTAGACTACTTTAATCAGATCATAACTGGGCTCTTTTCTATGAATAACCTTTTTAGGTTAATTATGATCAAATCTCTCTGTTTTTTAAAAAACCGAGGAGACAGCACATTCTGTAAATGAAGGTGGTAGAGTAATAATATACTTTTTTTTGGCATTAAGTAACCATGCCTACCTTAATTAAAACAAAAATCTTACAGCTGAAGGCAGCTTGGCTTAACTAACAAGCAATTAGAACAGGTGAAACTATCTTAGGGAGGTGACACTTAGCTGTCTGACAAATGTAATAAAGCTGTGAGATCCTTCCATCTTTACAGCTTTTTTCTCCAGAAACCTTGAAATGCAGAATGGATGTACTGACTAGATAAGTGGTACATGGCTTTTTCTTTATATAGCACAACACTTTTAGTTGTGGTTGGTTTTCTGTTTGTTTGTTTGTTTTTAAGAGAGGGAGTAATGTTATACTGCAGGGATTCATGTTGTCTTTTCATCTGTGTTTACATCTTCAGTGATGACTATGAAGGATGAGCATCTAACCTTTGCAGGTAAGCCTACAAAAATTTGGGACTTTTCTTATAAAAACAAAACTTTAGCATAAAGAACTCCAAGTGATCTGAAACAGATATGGGTGACTTAGGGAAGAGGGGACTCCTAAAAAGGACTTTTTTTTTTTGAAAGAGATGGAAAGATTTGAGGGAGTATATGAGGCCTAAGTCTGTTGGTGATGTGGTAGTGAAGCTTCTTTTGTCATGGTCCTGTACGTGTTCCTATAGTGGGTCTTTCCTGAAGATACACTTTACAGAAATGGACAGTTCAGGGAGTTGGTGCAGCTGGCTTTGAAGTTGTTAGCAAAGTTCAAATAAAGTGTAAAGCTCTGTGTTGGCAGCATTTGGTTAATGCTAGGCCATTCCAGCATTTTACAAATAAAGCATGACTTGTTTAGGGTTTCCAACAGAAAACAACACAGCATGAACCAGATCAGGGAACACATTCCAGATGACTCTTGTTTTTTTTTTAAAGAAAAAAAAAAAGAGAAATACCATGGTAAGCAAAGATGAGGCTATGACTAATCAAATTGGCTAGTGGAGACTCTTTCATACTGCATTAAGTACTGAAATATTATGTACCAAAAGAAAGCTGTTAGGGCTGAATTGGTAAGAATAAATGTTTATTAAAACTTTCAGGATGAGGAAGTAAGGTAAAGGGATATAAGGTGAATGAAGCATAAAAATCTTTATGAAAATGCAATTAATCTTAAGACTGGAAAAGGACGACAGAGCCTTCTGTTTTTAACTTCTGCTCTGCTACTGTGGATCAAGACCTTTTGTGCTGTTATTTTTTCTAACTCAGTAGAATAAAAATGAGCCAGGTGTCCCAAAATTATAAAAGTGAACTTAAAGTATAAATAAGTGCTGTATGTTTCCCTTGGTATTTTTATGCTTTCTGGTTTTGGACATTAGAATTTTCAAAGTGGGTACTAATTGTGCCATCATGAACTGATAAATAAACTGAAGCCAGGAAACTAACAATACTGAAGCAGTGGTGAACAATATATCAAGTAATTAACTCCTCTGATCTTCCTTTTAATTGTGATAATAATGGGTTCACAGTGAAAGACTAATAAGTAAGTGATAAAGAAATTTGCAGTAACATAAATAGGAGAGTGAAACATAAGGATGACACCTTATACAGTGTTCCTGGCAGCCTGTGCAGATGGAAAAGCTGTTTGTGTTGGTGCTCCCCTCCTGTTGCTGCTCTTCTGGAGTCTTCAGGCACTGGTCTAAAGTAGCCCCCTGTAAAATGCATAGAGTGGTGAGACTGGGCTTCTAGCCCTAACTAACATGGTCTTACAGGTGTGATTTATCATGTGTTTTGATGTTTGGCTGTTCAGACATAACTATGGCTAGCTAAAAGGGTTTAGTATTACCAAACTTAAGGGAATCACATAATTGTCATGGTTGGAAAAGACCTCTAAGATCATCATGTGCACCTGTCACCATCTCACTATCCCCCTAGAGCAACTTGTGGGTATTTGCATTATTTTGTCCCCAAGACAGAGTCTTTGCTTTTTCTACAATTACTGATGTACATAATATTTCAGATTATTTTGACTTGTGTCCTAGAGAAGGAATTGAGAAATAGATACCTGTATGAGGTCTGCTAACATCCCACCTTTTAAAAGTGGGCAAGGTTGAGTAATCTTGAAGAGGACAACCTGCACTATACAGTAAAGGATCATTCTCAGTAATTTTTTTTTTTCTTCCAAATTTCTCTAAGGGTTTTTATTGCATAGGATGAGAAGACCTGAGTAACACATACTTTTGTTCTACAGGTAAATGGATTGGAGGTTTGCAGGGAACCTCCTTAAGTACTAGGACACTACATTCTAGGTTGCTGGTCTTTGATTTTTAGCCTGTTTTTAGTGTTTAGGGAAGCAAAAAATGAAAGGATTGACCCCCAGCCTGAGAGAGAGAATATACTACTTCATCCAGTCTATTATGTGCAACTCAATTCACAATATATTTCACCAGTCAGAAATGTTTGTTGTCTTACTAATTAGCAAATCAACACCACTGTTTGTAAGGAACTGTAGCTCATAGCTGTGTTTGCATCCACAGGTGCCCTGTGCATATTGCATCACTTAAACTTTGGGAGATGGGTTAAGGTTAGGACAAGAGAACATGATAATGTTGCTTTCTCTCTCCTCTTCCACACTCATTACCTCCCTTGCTGCAGTCTTTCTTTTGTTTGCAGTTGCTGGAAATTTGAGAGGGTGGAGGGAACTGCTGCAGTAGGCCTTGCCCTTACCCTCTTTGTTTCTGCTAGCCTTAATTAACCTCTCCCTAGGTTCACCAAATTTGTGATTAGAATTTTTTTTTTTAGTTAGGCTTATGCTCACTAAGCAGGTTTTCTCATAGCTCTACTTGAAACCCCATTATCACAATTTTGAATGCTGCACTGTTTGTTCTAGAAACCCATCTTAGTAATTTATCCCATATCTCTTATTTTCCCCTCATGGAAAATACAATTATTTTAATTCTTCTAATTGTTTTTCATTTCCTACACTCCAAATTTGTCTCTTTCCCCCAGGCATCTCTTCATCTTAGATCGTTGACTGGAAAAGCCTTTTTGGCTCTTTAGTTCCTTATCTCTATTCCAAATGGACTAATATTGTACAGTGTTCAATAAAAAAATAATTTAATTTGTTATTTCTTTCATCATGCACTTGGAAAATTGGCAGGCATTTAAGATGATGCTTTAGTTTTGGGGATGTTAAGTGTGTCTCAAATTGAGATGTCAGTTTTAATGGAAAGTTATGTGAAACTTTGGGTAAGAATGAGCATTTGAATAGTAACACAGGTATAAACCTGCACTGTTGTTCAGTCCTGCATACAACAGAAAATGCTGTGCAGGAGTAACTTATGTTGTTTCACAGCTCCAATGGAGAGCAATGCACAGTGAGATTATTATACTCTCTTTATTCTTTTAGTTATTTTGCTTAATCTCATGTAAAGCCAACTTATTTGATTTGCTGTCAGAGCAGGGAAAGTATAAATAAACCTGGCAGAAGAGTGAGGTGGGAAGAAGCACAAAGGCTGGAATCATGGAGACACCCTGTGTGAGCAACAGGAAATCAATTGCCATATGGTCAGTTATAAATAGGGCCATCATGCAGCCTCGTCACCTTTGACGTGTCCAGGTTCTCTGCTCGCAATTTCTATTTGCAGACTTTCTTACTTTTGCTGACCCCAGCTAGGTTTTTTTTTGCAGGCTGAGCAGGTGGAAGTTTTGTTGGAGATTCTGGAACTGGCTGCCTGTCCTCCTGCAGCTGGGAGTAAGGGTGAGCTGCTTATAGCAGGGAATGACATTAGCCTGGTGGTGGGACAGGACAGGAGAGGACTATCACCTGAAAAAAGGATGGAGGCCTTAGGGGTAGAGTGTCCCAGAAAGGCCATATTTTATTAGAAATGTCATCTTTTTACTTCTGGAAATCTTGTTCTGTTGGAAACTTTTGTTTGTGGTTGCCAACCCAGAGTTCTAGAAGCCCAGCTGGACTGCTGTGTCTATAGGTGTGCTTCTATCTGAAAAAATACAACAATTGCACTTGGGCAAGTGATTTGGAGGGAGATGGTGTGAGTCACGTCCTCACACAGTTCTAAGGATCCGGAGATGGGGGTAGTGCTCATGTGTAAGGTCACGCTCCCAGCAACTGCATCTTCTGTGCACTTGCCCTGGTATGTTGTTTCTTTTCAACATAACTAAGACAGAGATGAGATATCGTGAGTCAAAGAAAAAAAGAATATTAATAAATGCAGTAAACACAAAGATCAGAATTTTTTTTGGTCCCTGGAACCCCTTAGTACCATGATGCAACTAATCAGAGGTTTTCAGGATTACAGCACAGATTGAGTTAGCTGCATTTGCCTGAGTCTTGTGACCTATGGCCTGTGGCCTAACCTGTGGCCTTTGTGCTGTTGGATTTGGCATTTTTTGAGCACAGTTAAGTGACTGTCTTAATGGACAGGACATTTAGGTGTGGTTCTAGGTCATAGAAAAATGTCAGGGTTTATTACACCGTACAGCTTTATTTTGTGAATTCTATTTATTTTCTATATAGTCCTGGTCTTGTTATGCTTTTTTTTTTCCCTTTGGCTTGCACATGACTTGCTGGTTGATTAACTGAATATCTGGATGTCAGAGAGGCTTTTGAGTGCACTCACAAATGATCACAAAGTCCTACTTTCTGTCTGCCTGTAGATGAGGCAAGCTCTGGCTTTGTTTTTGTTGAGTATCTTGAAATGCAGTGCCTGCTTAGAGACTTGAAACGGAATTACACCCACTATATCATCCAAATTTGTCGTATATAAATATAGATGTTGAGATGATTAAACACATTAGCAATTTTCAGTGGTTCTTTAATTCCATCATTCATTATTTTTATTTGATGCACCTCTTTTTTTATGAAACTTATTAAAATGTTGGTATAAATCTATTCCAAATTCCCTTGATGACTATGTTTATACAAAGTGATATACATAATGATCTGCTTTTGAGACTGCATTAGAAATGTGCATTGGCTTTTCAGTTTGTAAGAGGCTGTGTATCACTCCCATAAGGAATAATGACTAATATTTTCTTGTTACATTAAGGAGCTACAGGCACTCAGGCATGGACTCTACCTTAGTCTGAGTCTCACCCAGTGCTTCCTAAAGACTCCCATGGTATCAGTAGGAGTTGGGTCAGATCCTGCAGCACCACTTGCAGACAACCTTCCCTTAAGCAGATCAGAGAGCACTAGACATGAAAGGCGACATAATGGGCAGGTTCTCTCAACTGAATTCTTGTGGACAAGAAGTTACATTTTAAACTGAAACTGCCAAATAAGCACCCATGTAGGCAGTGGATGGGTACTTTTGGCAGCTGATATTTTAGCTTCTTTTCAGTACAAACCCCATCTGAGGCTGCTGTGCTTCCTCTATTGACTATAATGACAGCCTAGATAACTATCTGAGATCATACACCTAAGTAATTAAACAATTAATGTACAACTGGGGCCAGATGAGTTACACCCAAGAGTGCTTAGAAGTTGGCAAGTGTGCTAAAGCCACTCCTCATGATTTAGCAGTAGGCCTGGCTAATTGGGGAGGTCCCAGTGGACTGGAGATTAGGAATTGAGATGCCCATCTCCAAGAAGGGCCATAAGGAGGATCTGGAGAACTACAGACCTGTCAGTTTGACCTTGGTGCCAGGTCATGGAACAAATAATCTTGAGAGCCATAACAAACTGTTTATGGGACAACCAGGCAATCAGACCCGGTCAGCACAGGCTCATGAAGGTCTTATTTGATGAACCTCATCTCCTTCCATGACAAGGTGACCTGCTTGGTGGATGAGAGAGAGACTGTGGATGTTGTTTACTTGAACTTTAGTAAAGCTTTTGATACTGTTCCCCACAGCATCCTCATAAAAAAAAAAAAGCTGTTCTAGGCCTGAATGGGTGTATGCTCTACTGCATCAAACACTCTGGATGGCTGGTCCCAGAGAGTGGTAGTGAATGGAGATAAATCCAGCCGGTGGCTGGTCACAACTGGTGTTCCTTAGGGCTCAGTGCTGGGGTCACTCCTGTTTAGTATCTTTATCAATGACCTTGATGAGCAGATTGAGAGCACCCTCAGGAAGTTTGCAGGCAAGCTAGGTGGAAGTGTTGATCTGCTTGAGGGTAGGAAAGCTCTTCAGAGGGACCTGGACAGGTTGGATTGATGGGCTGAGGCCAATCACATGAGCTTCAACAAGGTCAGGGGCCAGGTCCTGCTCTTGGGCCACAACAGCATTAGGCAAAGCTATGGGCTTGGGGAGGTATGGCTGGAAAGCTGCCTGGCAGAGAGGGATCTGGGGGTGTTTATTGACAACTGGCTGACCATGAGCCAGCAGTGTGCCCAGGTGGCCAAGAAGGCCAACAGCATCCTGGCCTGAGTCAGGAATAGTGTGATAGAGAGATGCGATTGTCCCTCTGTACTGAGCACTGGTGAGGCTGAACCTTGAGTACTCTGAGTTTTGGGCACCTCAATGCAAAAACAAAAACAAGACATCTTGGTGCTGAAGTGGGTCCAGAGGAGGGCAATGAAGCTGGTGAAGGGTCTTGAGACTAAGTCTTATGAGGAGTGACTGAGGGAGCTGGGTTTTTTTTACTCCTGAAGAAAAGGAGGCTGAGGGGAGACCTTATTGCTCCCTACAACGGCCTGAAGGGAGATTCTAGAGAGGTGGCTGTTGGTATCTTCTCACAAGTCACATCTGATAGGACAAAAAGAAATGGCATCAAGTTGCACCAGTGGAGGTTTAGGTTGGACATTAGGTAAAGCTTCTATACCTAAAGGGTTATCAAAGACTGGAACAAGCTGCCCAGGGAAGTAGTTGAATCACCATCCTTGATGTATTTAAAAACCATCTAGATGTAGTGCTTAAGAGTAGGGTGTGATAGTTGCCCTGGTAGAGTTAGATAATGGTTGGATTTGACAATCTTAAAGGTCTTTTCCAACTGTAGTGATTCTCTGAAATAAGTAGAATCTCTCCCTGAGGGATTTTGCAGCTCTGTTGACCTTCACTAGTTAGGCTCTGATACTAGTTAGATATGGATTCCACCCTGTCTTTTGGTATACATATTTACCTTAATATATATATAGTTGGCTTCTCTTGCACCTTTACAGCAGTCTCATGAAAGGCACTTGGCTTTCAGATATTTGCTGAGCAATATAGCAGTGTGCAATTAATCTCAGATGGAATTTAAATACTAAATAATAAATTGATATCAATGGGTAAATGCTTCAGGTCTTATTTATAATCAAAACCTCATCTTTCTGAAAACAAACACACAGCTGCCTAAAAACTTCCTTTAAAGTGAAGAACATAGCAAGTATGTGCATTTTTTTTTCCCCACAGCTTTCAGAGATGTGCTGAGCTTGAAGTTTTATCTTTGTGTTTAATTGTACTTTATTTTTTCTTCCATTAATTTTGTCTAAATTCCTTCTTAGAGCCATAACTTCTGGCACTTGTAGCACAGTGTGACATGAAATTGTGTAATTTAATCTACTCCCAAAGTAATTTATTCATAACTATGTCTTTGCCATCCCCTCTCTGGCCAAATCTATCAGAAAGCTGGGTCTGTATAATTTGCGAGTTGGAAAGATGGGTCAAAATGAACCCACTGTACAGAAAAGTATGGTGATACATCTTCCTGATTTTTTGATATTGAACAGTTTGGTTTATAGTTGATGACACATTTACTACAAAATTTCTAAAATGTATTGGGGGGACAATATGCCACAATTCAACTCCGTCTGGTTTGCACAATGAAAGTAACGTGTATTTTGGGTCTTTACAAGATTATAAACGTCTTAATTGTAAGAATCACTTAGCCATCCTGCAAACAAGATACCTTTTACATCAGAAGGCTTTTAAAGTTGAAGACTGATGTCTGTTCTTTTGCTATTACATCAGCTATTCTGCCATAACATTAGTCATGCTGACAACTCGTATAGCCTGGCTGACCACATAATCTTAAGAGAAAGGATATTATCTTGTAAGTGCTTTTTGCTACTAATTTAATGTCTTGTTGCTGTAAAGTTACTGATGAGTGTGCAGGAAAGAATTAATTTTCCCAGTAATTAACTTTTATCTACCTATGGTAAACCTTTCTCTTCCTCTCTCCCTTTCCACCAGCCATAAGATATGAAAAAGACATGGCAACAAGGATTTTCCAAGTTCTCTATAGAGAGTTGTATGGGGCTTTTTTGTTTGGCTTTATTTTCTTTCCTGTCTCATAAGGAAGTGTAGATGAGGAGGAAAATAATTCATAACAAACTCAAAGGAGTAAGCTAAATGAATATTAACACCAGTATATCAATATAGCTGAAAAACCATGAAGGTTCTGTTTTAATAATAACTTTCTTAAATCCATGTGATTAAAATGGAGCAAAAGCTTTATATTTACTTGAGGCCACAAGTGGTATATAAGAATTAGGAAAGATAAATGCCAATCAGACTTATAATAAACTTTATATTTTTATTTTACTACTTGGATTTTAGTGTAACTGATTCTTAGGTTGGAAAAAATATTTTTTTCTTGAATTTAAATGTCTTGTGTCTTGTTTTATGTTGTCCTGCTAAACATGGTTATGTGGGCATTTACAAGCATGCCCAAGTTTTGGGATGGATTTAATGAGGACTGCTTAGTAGGTCTTATAAAAATGAATGTTCTTAAAATATCCACCTTGAAAAAAACCCAAAAGCTCTTTCTCCTGTGAGTATCCTCTCTAATTATTCATAATTAATAAATAAACAAAGAACTGTGTAGTTCTACAGCAAATAGTCATTAAAAAGCTCTTAGAACTAAAAAGGCTTCCTGGCCAGAAAGCAGATACCCAGCTGTGCTAAAAGAATGTAGGACCAAATCCAGAGAAATTTCTACAGAGCTTTTTTTGGTGTTTGAGTTCAAGAGATCATTTAGAACTGGAACATCACTTTTAACTAGTTTGAAGCACACACAATTTCACGCAAGCAATACAATTTGATCCCAAACTCTTAGGGTGATACTAAGGTATCGAGTGGAAGATGTCTTGGCATAGGCTTTGATTAACAACAGTCCTTCTGGTTTGGGTAAGAAGGGATGGTACAGGCTGTGGCTGTGGGTAGTAGTATAGTTTGGAGGAATTCATTGGGTATTTATGCAGTTAGATTTTCAGAAAGGACTGGGTGGAATCCAGACGATGGTAGCTAGAGACCACATTCCAACATGTGCAGTGTGTGTGCTGTGTTGCTTGGCACTGCTGGAGAAATGCAGCCTCCGTGGGAGGCAGGAGAGCAAGCCTACCTTTCCTTCTGTTGGTGAATTGTAATGCCAAGAAAAGCCTTACTCTGGCTGGAAGTGTGTCACAGCAAAATGTGGAAATCAGTTGTATGCTCTCCCTGCAAGAGGCTGCTCATTCCTGGGGCATCCTGGTTGCAGTATACCTCATGGCTTCCCCACCTCCCCAGGGCTGTGACTGGCTTGGGTTACCCTATCCTCTTCCAACAGACCTTCCAGGGAGCCCAATTTTTCTGTATATTCTCATGATTTGCTGTAGATGTGCTCTATTTTGTTAAAGTTTCCTCCTCTTGCAGCACTGTTCCTCAGCTGTAATCAGCTCAGTGTTGCCAAACAGCTGGAATAAGGGATTATTTGCACTCCTGTCCCTGCAGAATAATAACTGTTAGTTTATTTGCTTCTGTACTGGACCTTCCAACCCCTACACAGTGTGATGGAGGACAAAGTTTTTCTGTATTGATTCAGATGCTACTATTTTCTTTTTTGGATTGTTATATTGAACACTCCCTTGAAGTTCTTTGCTTTATTTCTTATTTCCACAATAAATAATCCCTTGGGGTTTCTGTAAAAATAGCCCATGTAGCAGGCAAAGAAAAGCCCTTGTAAACAGTAAAAGGCATAGGAACCATTTAGTTAAGCAACATACCTTTTGGCCTGAAGATGTTGCTTTCTTTTAGAGCATCTTTATCCCCTTTCACTTGTGTTGTACTCAAACCAGAACACTGAAGTGTCATTTTCAGTCGAGGTGCCAAGTAAAGTTTGCCCCAGCATTACATTGTTACAAGGAATGTTAAGAATGCCAAGCAAATATAAACATTAAACATGCAGTCTATAAAATACTTAAACACCCTGAAAGGAAAATATAAGTTGTCTACTCTGAAGGGAGAACCCTGGTGTACTACAGAGTCAGGCTTCATTCCTGTGGGTTTTTTTCTTTCCCCTGTCCTAGACTTTACATATTCCCTCACTGGGTAGTCATTTAGGCAGAGTGGAGTCTGATGCACTTTTGAGCCACCAACAATTAAACAGAACCTCCTTGTAGGAATAGGGATAGGTATCCATTGAATGCAAGAAGGAATTGAATTCTTGTGCTAGTTAGGCTTGGAATTTAGAACATGCTAGACAAGAATCAGTAGTAAATTGAGACAAGACCCTTCTTACTGGAGTAATACTGATCACTGTGCTGTAATTCTCCCAGTCTGATACCCATAAACAGTCATGACATGAAAAATACACATGAAAAGAGACTGGAAGAGGAAGTCAAGGATGATTATTTCAAATATTGGAAGGGTTATTTTTACTTTTAGGATATCTTAAAAATAGACCTGCTACACCTTTGCTTGTGAACAATGTTAATTATATATCCTAGACCCACACCTGTTAAGAGGAATTTTAGTACTTATTGGGGGGAAAAAAAGGAGCTGAAAGCATTGACCTTTCTTATTAAAATTGACTTACTAGTGTTTGCACCACCTGTTGCTGCAGTGTTTAATCAGTCTTTTTAGATTGGAGTAGGTATTAGATTAGCACCAGATGTTTCCAAACTTTGTGGAAATTCCAGTCTAATTTAAGGCTTCTTTAGAAATCATTTAAACAAGATAGCTCAATACCTTCAACCCTTAAGTTTTGAGGAGAAGTAAACTTACTGTCTTATCATATAATCAAGGAAGACAAATTGTCAAATTGATCAGAAGGATCATCTTTTGAGCTTGGCTATTTATATACCATGGTCCTCCTCAGGAAAGCCTTGACATGGTAAGATGAGTCTAAAAATTCAACAGAGGAAATGCATGTAAACACAGAAGGTCAACTTCTCTTAGTAGTTTCAAAGAGAAAAACCTTGTCACAGATGGTGAAGAATGACAGACAAGATTTAAGAGTGTGATTTAACCAGGCTGAGTATGTGTTAACATGTGAGAACTGAACTTCTTTGCTCAAGACAAGTGTACTTTCACAATCTGTCCTGTGTAAGGGAGGTCCCTTAATCCAGGCTCTTCATTGGTTCTGGAATCTCTGCTGCAGTCCAAGGCCTTGTCCTGTGGGAATTGGAGCATGGGGGGGACAGCATGGCTCTGACACACAGATGTCCCTTCCTCACCATCCTCAGCTCTTTTTGACTGCAAATCGAGTACACTACAACAGCATGGACTGATAACACAAAGTGGTACTCAGGCAGTCCTGCTGCTCCATTTGGTGGATGGTGTTTGAAGATGCTTCTGGAAGAAGTGCAATAAAAGCAAAGAAGGGAAGGACTCCAAAAGACCACATCTGGCAGTAAAGCAAGAATTGCCTCCCTTCCCCTAAAACCAGCTAAAATGCAACAGCTCATTGAAATTCACTCAGCTCAGGATCCCTTATCTGTGGCCCTCCTAATGAGTGCCAGCTAAAAAGGGGGAAGGAGACAATGGCAAACTCTTGTGACTCCATAGCCCTTGTGCTGTTGGCCCAAAGTCAACCTTCTTTGTCCCACAGCTGCTTTGAAGTGCAAAGGACTAGAGTGAGCCCTGCAGTCTGTCATGTATGGCAATAATATTAGTCCAGTCTTTGATCCTAGTTCCCTAAAGGTAGTTATTAATAATGAATAATTAGTAACAACTTGTATGAGATGCAGGTGACTGCAGGCTCCGAATGCACCCTGTGTGTGTAGCACAAAGGACATAAGCATTTATCCCTCTGTTTTATCAGGAGACATGCCTATTTTTTTGATACCTGCCTGTCAGATTGGACTGGCAAACCTCACCTGCAGTATGGTGTAGATTATGTTCAACAAGTTTCACAGAATGTGCATTTTCTTTAAAGGTTGAGAGGCACTTGGCATGTTCTTTTCTTCCAAATTAAGATACCTTTACATGGCAAGGGGAGCAAAAGAAATACTTGTGCCTAAAACTCTTTTACCTTCTGTGTCTTGCTGCTTGTTCTTTAGTTGGGCAACGGCATGTTGAAATAAGAAGGAAATGTGTGGTCATGGAAAAAGTTTTATTTTAACCATGACAAACACTTGTTTTATGACTTACCCATGTGAAGTATTTTCCCTTTCCCACAGCTTTTAGAGTGGACTTAAGCTTTCATTTCTAAACATGTATCAATAAAACACTATGATACTACAACTTTGTTTTGATATATCAGGATTAAAATAGGAAATAGTTCATCTTCAGTGTCCCCATTTTTAGGGAAGCTAGAGGCACAAATATAAAATGCCTGAATAAAAGTGTAAAATACAAAAAATAATTTTCCCTTGCACAATAAAACAAAAAGAAACTACTTTGTTCATTACTGTGCAAGGCTAACTGGGAGTGGGAAGGAGCATGTTCTGCAGGGAATCGCTGTCAGGGATTTATACTGTGTAGGAAACCACTTGTATCCTCATGTTCTACAAACACAATCTGAAAATATCTTTTTGTTGTTGTTGAAAAGCAGCACAGTAAGGAGAAGTGTTTTAAAGACATGTATATGCGCAATAGGATTCTTTCTTATGTATCCCTTTAGGTTTTCTTAGATACTGTTGTTTTACCTTTCCCCTGGTAAAGGCTGAAACATTAGAGGTAATGTCACAGAGGGGTGTCAATCAACTTTGAAAAATATATTCTACTATGGCAATTCTTGTTTAGGACCAAAGTTGAAGCTGACTGAAGTTACTAGGAAAATTTCCTGCTGCCAGTGAACATGAATTCATGGTATTTACATGGAAACTTTCTGCTTGCATAAAGAAGCTGTGGATTCTTTTGACTCTAACTGGTCAGATTATTCACAACAAAATTAATTTCCTTTTGGATTCAGTGTGCTTTATTGTCCAGACTATATGATGACTTGTATTTTTCTTGAATGCGTGGTTTGCTATTTTTCTTGATGTTTGTCCTCTTACAACTTTATTCACATAGATGTTTAGTTATATTTTACTTTGAGAAAATTCTCTGCCTGAATATATTTTTCTTTGGTATGTCATTAATCAAAACTTTCTTCTGGCAATCTTTTCTGATATGCTAATGGAGATAATATATGAACTGAAGAAACTCAAATGAAACTTACTGGAAATTGTTTAGTCCTCCCCACCATTGCCTACCAAGTCTTTCTGCCTGGTTTGTTGAGGGCACTGATGTATGGAAATCATTAACAGAATTTTCCAGAGACTAGGCTTTATGTCTTTAGTGTATTTATATAAAATACTTAATAAACCTTCTAAATTAAATTACATTGGTTTTGTTAAAGACAGACAGAAAGGTGCTTCCCACTAAGAAGTTAGCTAGAGCTGATAGACACTGACAAATTTGTATGATAGTATATTTGAGAGACCTTGGTGTGCTAAATTATATATTTCCACTTAGGGAATTGTTCAAGAGAGCAGTAATAGTGTAAGCCCATAGGTGTTATGGTAAGTACATCCATCGTGTCAGAACAGTTGTATTTAATAAAGCTTTATTCCCAACTTCAGAGAGCTTTTAAGATGTTTTCCACTTGGGTAACTGTTTTGTTTTGTGACTTTTAAAGATTCAGTTATTAGTTTAGGGAATTTAAAACTAATGTTAAACCCCAAATGGTAAAATATTGTATCAAATATTTAGATTGGTGTGAGCTGAGTTACATGGAGAACATGTAGTAATATTTCTTACACAACACAGAACAACTGTTATGGCACCACTGTTAAATGGAAGGTCACTATTTTGCACGAAAGGAGGAGTTTTTAGGAACATGTTTAACTTAACTTTGTATGATAGACTTTTTATTACACATTGCCTAATTTTAGCAATGCCTGGTTTCATGCTGTATAACTATGTTCTTTACAATATAAAAGTACAGAGTTTTAATAAATTCATGCAATTAAATTTTGTTAATCTGATTTTACTGGAAGATTAAAAAAAAAAATAAATCTTTTCAGTGACTTTGTAGGAAGCTGGGCATTAACTCCAGTATATCATAGTGAAAGATAAATGTAATTCTACTCTTCCCCTTCACTATACCACAGAAGTGATAATACATGAAAAATCAAGAATCTTAATTGAAATGACAGAAATATTTGGGCACTGACCTGTTCCCTAAAAAAAAAACTACTTATCACAAGCATTGAATTGGTGTGGTGGTGGTTTTTTTGGTCAAGAAACAAGGACATAATTTGAGATGTCAGAGAGGAAAATACTGAGATAATATAATGACAGCTGCAGATTTGATTATTTGGCATTTGTGACAAATAACTGTTCTGATATCGGCAAATAGTTATC
Organism: Megaceryle torquata; assembly: GCA_024611175.1. Lineage (NCBI taxonomy): Eukaryota > Metazoa > Chordata > Aves > Coraciiformes > Cerylidae > Megaceryle > Megaceryle torquata. Next base: position 16,680 of record JANIJG010014886.1, read on the forward strand.
AAATAAAGCATGCTGTCTGTTGCTACTAGTAAGTAATTTGTGATCCATGTTGCTGGTCTTCACAGGTCTAAAGTCAATAGCTTGAATTCCTAAATTCCTATAGTGTTGTGGTTTAACCTCAGCTGGTAACTGAGCACTACAAAGCTGCTCACTTGTTCCTCCCTCAGTGGGATGGGGGAGAGGATCAGAAGAGTTAAAGTGAGAACCTGAGTTGAAATAAAGGCAGCTTAAGTAAAGCAAAAGCCATGTGTGCAAGTGAAATAATAAAATGAGGAATTTATTCACTGCTTCCCATTGGCAGGCAGGTGTTCAGCTACCTCAGGAAAGCAGGGCTCCATCATGCATAGTGGTTACTTGGGAAGACAAAAACCACTGTGCCCCCTTTTTCCTTCTTCCCCCAGCTTTATATGCTGAGCATGACATCAAAAAGTTTGATCAGCTGGGGTCAGCTATCCCAGCTCTGTCCCCTCCCAATGTCTTTGGCTTTCCCAGTTTACATGCTGGTGGGGTGGCACAAGAAGCAGAATATACCTTGACTCTATGTAAGGCCCTGTTCAACCTGACCTAAACCATGCTTGTGTTGTCGACATTGTTTTTAGCACAACTCCTAAAACACAGCCCCACACTAGCTGCTGTGAAGAAAATTAACTCTATCCTAGCCAGAATGAACACATACAGCAAATTTTGTTGTTGAATGGCACCTCTGGAGGTTTAGGGTCCGTTACTAGTGAATATACCATGCAGCTACTGCAGGAACAGTATGAACAAGAAAGCTATGTTCTGGCCATTCCAGCCTGGGGCCTCCCTTTGTTGTAGAGCTGATGACAGTCCCTGGAAAACTGCTCTTTGCAGTGTCCTCAGTGGGCTGTTTGAGACAAAATGTTCATAAAACCTAGTAGGAAATTTATGCAAGTAAGGAAATGTCCTCTAGTGGACAACAGCTCAGTGTGTTCTTGTTATCCTGGGTACTGTGAAAAGAAGAAAATCCATAGCACAAGTCTTTGTTTTATCCAATTCCCTGATTTGAGTTGCTTCCATCCTTTTAGGTATAATTGATATTGGTCCAAAGGTTACTCAATTTTCTCAAGATGTCTGTTATGAGGCACAGCAGAAAAGGACAGCTGTGCCACATCTTGCTTTCACTGCTTCAAAAGGGTTTTCTTAATTTGACTGTGGCCAGAAGTATCAAGAAAGACTGCAGTTGTAGTGAGCTGTAACTCTCTCTACACAAAGGTAGCACATGAAATTTTTATTTGAGGCCTTTTATAAAGTGAACAACAACCAAAAAAATCTACATAATCTGTGGTTTAGAAACATGTTTGGGTGGGGTTTTGTTTGTTTTTTGAGCCCTGTTTAGCAGCATACATTTTATGCAAAGGCATATATTGTGTTATCTCGTTTTCTTTGTCGTCTTTACCGGGTATCCTTTTACCTGAATTTAATGAAGATCTGTGAATGTCCTAGTGCTGAGAAATAACATTTTTCAACAACAGAAGTATTTTTGGTAGATCAGTTCTGGATGACTTTTCTACCGAATTAAAAATTTTTCATTCAATTGAAAATTCTTTCATCTGGTTCACTAGCAGAATAATTCTGGGGAATAGAAAAGTTACCTCTAATCCTCTGCTCCTACTGTGTATCAAAAAGGATAACATTAAGAAATCACCCACAGATAGATCCACGTTAAAAGGACTTTATAGGTTACTATGTAATTTCTCTTTGCATTACAGAGGAAAGTATGTTTTGGATGCATTAAAATAAAATGTTGTTGTTGTTTGACTTGTAAGAATTTGAAAGCATTTCATATTCTGTCATCATATCTTTCAAAGAAGAAAAATAATTTAAAATTGTTTTACTTTCAACCTGTTTTGATTTAATGTGTTTACAAAAACCTTTTTACAAAGGAGCAAATTTGGATGAAAAGTTGCTGTTCCCCTCCCATCAATCTATTATCTGTTATTACCTTCCGAAATTACCTTCTGCATTTTTGCGAGCAGTTATCTCATAGGGGAATTCAAAAAGCCTGATTTTGGTAATTAATTTACTTGACTTGACTTTTTGAACTATCTTGAAAGGTATGTGAGGTAGACAAGTTCTTGGTGGGAGGAAATAAGATCTCGTTCTGAACAGTCATCCAGAAGATCCTTACTTTTTCTGAGACTATGGAGGAGCAATAGGAAAACTGACTTCCCAATTCATAGCCTATTATTTCAGGCAGCTAAATTATGTAGATGATTATCCTTATAAAGGATACCTTACAGTGGTGTTACAATGATCATGTTGGGGGTGCTACTATGAAATGTAAAATTTTTCACAAATCACTTTCAGTGATTTTTCAGTGATTTCAGGGCATTTTCAGTGGCCCTCTAGTTTTTCTGTATTTCCTACAAACAGGTTCTGTTTAGAAATAGTTCAAAATATCCAAACAGCTATAACCAGAAGAAACAATTTTGACTATTAACCCGCAGATAGTCAACGTTTTGTTGGGTTTTTTGTTATTAATTGCTTTGTGCTTGGTACATGAAAGTAATTGAGTAAACAGGGAAAAGAGATTTCTGTACACACAATCTGAATGAATGATAATGATGTTTGGAGCATATATGATAATTGAAAAGAGGTATAAATAAAATCATGGATATCGATGTTAAAAATAGTCCTTAATTACAGGAATATGATTATCTACTCTCATTGGTCAACTTATCATTTATTTAGCTCCAGTTTGTGAAGGCCTTTCATAGTTTTAGATGTATAGTTAGAGGTAAGCAGCAGAACATTAAATATGTTCTAAGACTGCATTCTAGAATTTCATAGACACTGTTGAAGGAGTTAACTCTTTTAGGAATAATTCAAATATGTTGAAGGCAAATAGATTTGAAATCATTTTCATGCATGAGGATGCACAGAGGTGGCCTTTAGGAAGGAAATGAAAGGGGCATGAATGCTGGTATGACTGGTAAAGCAGAAAGCATGAGAAGAATGTACAAAAAAGGCCAGGACATTTGGGTAGCACGGCTGTGTAGCTGTGAATGGAGAGATTGCCTGATGTAATGAAACAATCTGAGAAGTTGATACCATTGAATCTGTAACTGAGGGGAATGATTTTGACTCTAATTTTTTTGATGCCTGTTCTTTTCCAAGAAATACCTCATTTAATATTTCAGAGTTACATAGATTACAGTATATATTTTGGGAACAATTTTATATGTTTGAGTTTTGAGAATATTATAGTAGGAATTTTGTAAAAGGAAGGATGTGTGTGAGGCCTTTCCTAAATAACCTTCACATAAACATAAATGTTTAATATTTTAGACAGGGCTGTTGTAAATTTGACGCCGTTCTTATTTTTGACACACAACCTGCAGTTTATGCAATGTACGTTTTGACTTCAGAGACAACTAACAACAAATATTTGCTGTGAATGGTGAAAATAAGATAGTGGGAGAGATGGACAAAGGAGGGAATAGAGAAGAAACCAGTATGCTAAGTGAGAGAGAAAGCATTGTTGTCCTGAACCTCAGAAGGCAAAAGCCTCTATGCTTCTGTTAGTCCTTGGGACTTTTGGGTGTGCAGCAGCAGTTAGAATTTGTCTTTTACCTTGTGAATGATTGACAGATTATTTAAAGGCAAAGCAGATGCTTCTACCTAATTGAATGCAAAACATTAGTTTGAAAGGTCTTTCCACTGCCCCTTCCAGTTTTGGTAGAGCAGCAAAGGGTAGTGATGTTGAAAAGAACATGCATATTCCATTTGTACCTTCTCTTCATCTAATGGCAAAACATAATTATTTTAGTAGAGGTAAACTTTTGTGCTCCTGGGAGTCCTTAAGTAATTTTTGGATTAAATGGCCATCCTTAGTTTTCTCTTGTAAGTGGTGTCACTCCACTTTCAACTTAATTATAGCTTGTTTGAGTAAGATTCTGTGTAATGTCAAGTTTTCCCAAATGGCTCAAAAAGGTCAGCAAAGGTCTGCTGTTAATACTTTCCACAACAACTGAAAGGCTTTCCTTGTTTAAACAACAGTCAGGGAGAACACAATTAGATACAATTACGTAATTCTTCTTGTAGTGCTCAATGGAAACTGTCAGAGTAGTGCAACAGTAAAGATTAGAGTTTAAGAAAGATACTGCTTTGGAGAGTAAATTTATTGAAACTCCACACAGTAATTGATTTTGCTTAGCTGCTTTACACACTGCAGAGGAGTGAAAACATAAAAACACAGGAAGAAATTACTTTTAAAAATCACAAACTAGAAAAAAAAAAACCCAAACCAGATGTGTTTCAGAAATTCTAGCAAGACCATAATTTTGGGAAAAGTATAGAGATGGAGAGTGGGTAGGAAAAATGAACCCCTGTAACCTGGTGTCCTGTACCTGGCAGTTTCTAGAAATGACCTGCATGCAAACATATTATTTTTCTGTGTCCTGGTTTGGGTCATATGTTTATGACATCAGAGACATGTTCCAAATAGCCAAGTAATTATTTTGAGCAAGGCAGAGATGTTTCAGACAAAAGTAAGAGAATCTCCTTAAATTCTGACTGGTATGGGCTATCTTGGACTCTGCAAAATATGAAATTTGGTTCTTAAAGTAGATGTTTCCATTTATTATAATAAATTAAAGGAAATGGGGGATAAAACTTAAATGCAAGAACAGTCTTAAACAAAACATTTTATTTCAAAGACATATCAGTTTGGCGTAAAGTAGATTTTATTTTTTCTCTACTTTTTGACCATTTAATGAAAGCAATTTTTATGCCAGTGTTTTCTGATCTCCTTTCTGTACCTTGTCTCAATAATCGCTCATTTACCTGCCCATGGTGAAATATTGTTTGGTGTTCTCTCCACCCCTCCCCCCCCCCTATTTTCCTGAAGTATGAGTCTGATTCTCTGGTTTTGTGTTGTTTTTGTTTGTTTGTTTCTTTAACTTTATTCTCTCATGTACCTGAAAGTGATCTCATTATTTCCCTGGATTTTTATCACAGCCTTGTTCATAATGAAGCACTGAGTTAGCAGATAATTGTTTCTTTTGTGGTGATTTAAAGTCTTCTGGGTCTCACATTAGAAATATAGAAAGCATTTACCTTAATAAAAATAAATGGGGACAAAGCAAATAATTCCAAGTAAGGAAACATCACAGATTTCTGTAATGATATTATATCAGGTGTGGATTTCTGGGCATCTGAAGAAGTCAACAGTTTTCCCCTTTTTAGTTGGTCTATCTTTGGTTGGATTTTTTTGTGCCATTCATCCAATCACTTTGGAATTACTTTTCATTTCTTACAAACAACTCCTAGCACTGCTGGCCACAGCAGAGAAAGAAGCAGAGCCAGAATGCCTCCTGTGTTTTTTCCTTCTGACTCCTTTGAAGGCATCCAGCTTCCCACAGGGAGCATGTAAAAAAGCTGTCTCTGGGCTCCTTATAGCAAGGAGCTGTTTGCTACTCCAATGCTGAAAGAAACCAAGTAGGAAGGTCTCCATCAATTAATCACCGAGGTGGATTTTTTTATGCATAATTTTATTTTAAGATTATCAGGATGATTTGTAATATTTACATAATGGCACAACAATTTTTTATTTTTTCTATTTTAATTTTTTTGTTTAAACTTTAAAATTTTTTTTCTGATTTTTATTTTAACTTTTTAAATTATCTTTTTATTGAGATGCTACATTCTTAACCTATAACACATAGCCAGCTGCTGGCAGTGAAAGTGCTCCTTTCAGGAGTACCACACATGGAGTGAAGTCCTGCACTTTCCTTTGCAGTACTGTTCACACGCTTCAACCATGAAGCAGAAGGACCACCTGTAAGAGCAAAAGCACAGACTGTGCCCCGTGTCTGGGTGATTCCCGAGCTCTCTCCTGAGACTGCTGAGGCAAGCGCTGGCCATGAGCACGCTGGTGTGGTGTGGACACCTGCCTACCAACAGCAGTGCTTGACACCAACTCATTTTACATAGGCTGCTGCACACCTGTCAAATGGCAGTAACTTTAATTTACTGTCAGACAGAGATGTAAGCTTGATATACAGCAAGTGACCCAGCAGGGCAAACCTTCAGATCACCTTTCCAGTCCCATGGGCCAGTTATTTCTCAGCGGTGGTTTCTCTGCATTTTAAAGGCATCGACATGTGTTAAACAAAACCAAGTGGAAAAAAAGGCATGTGAATGCAAACCCCTTTTCATAACTTAAAAGGGAAAAGGACAGATCACTTCAGTATTAGACTAAAGTTTGTGTGGAATACTGATGTCATGGGATTGAGAGATGAATGATATCTCTACTTACACAAAGTAATTTGTGAAGTTACAAAGTAGAAACAATCAGTGGAAAAGCTTTAACAAAGTAATGAAAATTGATTTCTATAGTAATAGATAATTTCTGCACATTGCAGTTGTATTTTAAGTGATCTTAACTAAGATACATACAGTGTTCCCTCCCCCTGCCTATGGGAAGTCATATGCTGCCTTGATGGAGCTAAGGTCCTGAGATGTTGCCAATAGGGTGCAACAAATTGTCAAGAGCACAGACTATTATTCACTGATACTCTTTCATGTGTGCATGAATGACACCACAAGCTGGGCAGAATCAAGGAAGACTACAAAGCCCTTGGTGCAAGTGGGAAGTATTGGTGTTCGGGTTATCTTTTCTTCCATTTCATGAGTTGGAGCAAGGGGTGTAGACAGAAATAAATGTATAATTTCAATCAACTCCTTGCTTTGTGTCTGGTGCTATTGTGGGAGTTCTTAATTTTATACCAATGGGACATTCCTCAATGACTGTAGCCTGTTGGGGAGGGATGGAATTCACTTGTCTCAAAGCAGCAAGGGAATCTTTGGCAGCAGGCTGGCCAAGTGCTCATGAAGACTCTTTCAATCGTTTACCAGCAGTAAATGACTAACTGGGGAGTACCCAGTTGACTGGAAGTTAGCAAATATGACACCCATCTAGAAGATGGGTCAGAAGGAGGATCTGGGAAACTACAGGCTTGTCAATCTGACTTTGGTGTTGGGAAGGTTATGGAGCTGTCCTCCTTGACTAGCCTGATCTCTTTCCATGACAAGGTGACCTGCTTAGTGGATGAGGGAAAGGCTGTGGATGTTGTTTACCTGGGCTTCAGTAAAGTTTCCCCAACATTCTCATGGAGAAACTGGCTGAAGATTGCTTGGATGGGCAAATGCTTTACTGGGTAAAATACTGGCCGGATGTCTGGGCCCAAAAAGTTGTGGCAAATGGAGTTAAATCCAGTTGTCTGCCAGTCACAAGTGATGTTCTCCAGGACTCAGTACTGGGGCCAGTTACGTTTATTTTAATATCTTCATCAATGTTTGGGATGAAGGAATTGAGTGTGCCCTTAGTAAGTTTGCAGGTGACACCACATTGAGCAGGAGTGTTGATCTTCTTGAAGGTGGGGAGGCTCGACAGAGCGACAGCTGGATAGACAGGCTGGATTGATGGGCCAAGGCCAATGAGATGAAGTTCAAGAAGGCAAGGGCTGAGGCCTGCATTTGGGTCACAACAACCCCAGGCAACAACTATGGGCTTGGGGAAAAGTGGCAGGAAAGTTGCTCAGTGGAAAAGGACCTGCAGATGGGGGTTGACAGCAAGCTGAGTATGAGTGAGCAGTGGGCCCACATGGCTGAGATGGTCAATAGCATCCTGGCTTGTATCAGAAATGCTGTGACCAGCAGGAGTAGGGAAGTGTGTGAATTCTGCAGCACTGGTGAGGCTGCACCTTGAATCTTGGGTTCTTTTGGGCCACTCACTACAAGAAGGACATTGGGGTACTGTACTGTGCCCAAAGAAGGGCAACAAAGCTGGTGAAGGGTCTAGAGAACAATTTTTATGCGAAGTGGCTGAGGAAACTGGGATTGTTTAGCCTGGAGAAAAGGAGGCTGAGGGGAGACCTTACCTTAAAGGTTTTTTCCGACCTAAATGGTTCTATGGTTCTATATATACAATCCCTTTTGAATGGTAGATGTGGTCTAAATCTTAAGGCTGGTTAAAAGACCTAAAATTATTTTCACTTTGTTCTTGTTGAGATTTCATTAATGCAGTTATTTATAATTTCATTTTATCAGATGATAAATGTTAACTATCTTATTGGCTTCCTATAACCACTCTTGATGCCAAGCCATTTTATCAAGATCTAGCACTTTAGTTTTATAATTTGGTAATTTCAGAATAGTTGTACCCTAATACACTTCTCTAAACTCACTTCTATGCAGTCTAGACTAATTGTGCATGGATGTGAATAAAGTTCTATGAACACATGAAAATCTGCATGCACCTTGTTTCTCCTGAACTTGAAATGATCTCTGTGTGTGCATAGATGCAAGTGGACATTGCATATGCTGCAGGACTTTAAAGCCTGTAAACTGGGACAGGAAAGTAGAAAAATTCCAAGTATAAGACAACTCTGGTTTTAAAGGTCTTCCTGAAAGAGATGACATTAATGTGATCTAGCAGGACCATATACTCAAAATTCATGTCAATCATTTTTCCACTTGATCCGGTGTATTGACAAGGCTAGTGGTTATCTTACTTGTGCAGTGCCCAGTTCTGTCTAAAGCTACCCATATCAATAACTATGTCAGCAATGGGCTTATATCTCAGTTCATGGGAGTATGTAAAAACTGTGTCTATTCAAAAAAAATGCAGTCAATGTGTTTTGAGGTGTTGTCACTGTCACCAGAAAGAAAATGTTTCTGTGAATTTGAGTATTGCTTCTGAAGGAAAAAAACACCACATTTTTTCCCCTCAGTGAATCTTGCTTTCTGATGAGGAAAAAACAGATGCTTCGCCAAGGACGTAATATCAAATGACATCTTCTAGTTTTCGCCATGGAGTCTTTCACTGAATTGTTTTCTTGCAACAGGATAAACTGTTGCATTATGTTTGACTGTCATCTTTTGCACCTTTTTAAATTTATGACTATACAAATGATCAGCAATATGTGCAAATGGAGAAGTTTTTCTTCGAGATGGAGGACTATTAACTTCTGCTTTAAGAACAAGTATTTGCTTTAGTACCGTGCAAGTCCTACATCTGCAAAAGCTTGTGCAAACAATTGAGAGAGCTAAAAGATGGTGGGATGTCTCAGAAAAAAAACCAGTCTGAAATAACTTGTCTAAAGAATGGTCATCGTTGATGTGTGAGGACGCTCTTCACTTAGCGTGACTGCCTAGGCTTATTGAGCTCCACAAGTTAGTGAGCATTTTGGCTTGGTTTTCAAATCCCTCTTTCATGTTGTTTAATAAACCATGTCTAGATGAGACGTGTTTTCTGTGGGTGGTAAGGATAGGAAGCATGCTGTGTTCCTTTCCTAACATAAATATATGGCAGTAGTCTCTTCTATGGTGGGGGGACAGAAATTGGAAGGAAACTTCCCAAGAGCATCCACAACACAAAGGTGGTGCTTTGGCATGGAGGTTTTCATCCTCTGGCATCAGCAATGACAGAGCTTGTTCCTGTCTCTGACAGTATAGCTCTGCATTATTCATACATGCAAGGCTGTGAAGTCAGGGCCACCGTATGATCTATACTGCACTGTATGTCAAAACAAGTCACCAGCCCACAAAGGTTTGCTTCCCCAGAAGAACCTGTGGCATGTATCATGAGCCAGAACCATCCTTGACACGAAGGGATTTGTAACTCGTTCCACAGCAGTGCTTTTATCTGAGGTGCCACAGATTAAAAGACATTGGTAAATTAATTATAAGTTGGCTTCAGTCAGTGATGCTGCTGAGTGGTCCTCCATACAAGTGCTTTATAGAGCAAACAGGATGTGTTGATTTCTGCAGAAGCAGCTCAGCAGAAATTTTTTTGCTTTTTAGTTTTGGAGGGAGTAGTTTTATCTGTAAATACTCTCTCTGGAAGATAAGAGCTGCATCTAACTTTCTGTGTGCAGTTTTCTTCTGCCAATCAACTTCTGAAAGGTGTTTCTGTCTGGAAGTAATCTTTGGTACTCTGTTTTGCAGTTTGAAAGAGGAGCAGATGAATTCATTTCACTAATTTTGCCTTTGTTTCTCTCACCCTTATGATTTTCAGTATTTCTATCACCTTAGGTTTTGCAATGTCATGATAGTGGGTGGGGGGTGGGGGGGGAATCCCCTTTTACCAGCTTTTAGTAACAGCATTACAAAGGGCTTCATGCCTGCTGGTGTCTATGAAAGTGTTATATAAACAGTGAGTTATGTAGTAAAATATTGGGCTTGCCCAAGGAGGGGGAAAAAACCCCCAAACAAACCCCCAAAACCCCCAGCATGTTATCTGTATTGGTTTTCTGTGAAAGGCAGCTTTGATGGATTTGCCTTCAAATGACAAGTCCCTGGTCCAGGTGCTGTTGGCACTGTGACGTCACACTGGGAAGCACAGCACTATACACAAAACCAGTGATATCCAGTATTTATAAAAGAAGAATTCGATCATCTTTTACTCCTGTTAGTCACTCAGGATGATAATGGGAGACATGCACCACTACCACAGTATGCTGGAGAAAAGGTAGGTTTTTGACGTGCTGCCAGACACAGTGGGTAGTAAAGACTGGTGGCTGGCTAGTTCCTCCCAATGTGAGCAGCTGAATGCAAGCTCTATTAAAGACAAAAGCAGGACAAAGGAGGAAGAGGCTAGACAAATATGATTTGTGTCTGTTTCTGCTCACTTCTAGGTGTGGACTTTCAGATGTAAATACAATAAAGGGAAAATAGAAATGAGAGCAGAACAAAGTTTTCTGTCAACATGACTTCTATGACAGATTTTTCTTGCTGTTCAGCAATGATTCTAATTCAATTGCTGGCTGCTGTGAAGGAGATGAGATGCCAGAAGCAGAAGCGCTGTAAACCAGAACAAAAAATAATTACTAGTAGAAATGTGCTGCAAATAATTCCCTTGAAAATACAGTTACATTGTTCTTCTAGTTTGCTTATCCCCCAAATATTTTTGTTTTCTAATCATTGAATTGAAACACATTTCAACAGTATGAAACTTTGCACCTGATGACATAAGACATGTCGGAGCAGTTAAGCAGATATCATTATATTCAGGAGATTTGAAAACCTAATTTTCTTGAAAAATCTTCATTAGGCAGGCATTTTAGAGGGAGAGGGGGAGGAGGAAAGCAGGAGTCTGTCTGGCTTGGCAGGGAGAATTTTGTTCTCTTTGTCTGTTTAGTGTTGTGCCCTAAAATCAACTGACATCGAAGCATGTACTGAATGTGTTTCTTTTTTTGACTCCAGTCTGTTGCAAACTGGTACCTGGGTGTAGTTTGGACCAGCAAAACCAGATGAAACAGGAGTGCCCTGGCTTAATTGCAGTGCTCGGGTGAGACACACTGCCTGTGGCTGTGGCTTGGTTAAGGACTCTGACCAGAGCTTGTAATTATGGCAGTTGTAGGGACAGAAATGTGCCAAATTTGCATCTAGAAAAGCCTTCTGTTAAGCAGGAAAAAAACTATATGTCACTCATATCTGGGATTATTCTCAAAGATGGAGAAAGATAAATGCTTGGACCTTTATAATGTTGTAAAATGAAGACATAAGGCAGTGGGGAATTGGGAGCGTTCTTATCCTCATGGGAATTGTGCTTTGCATGACTCAATACAGTTGACTGAGTAGACTGCCAGATAAGCACCAAAATGCACCAATATAAGGGGTAGATTTTATTCTCACCATTTTCCTGATTGGACCAGCAGATGGAAATGGATATGTGATCATTTATCTTCAAAATTGCCCTTGTAAGCTGCAGTGTTAGCACAGATTATGTTATAATTGCTAGAACTGGAATAAAAGAGATTGCGGCATCTGTAAAGCTAGTGGTAAATTTAAAGGATATAAAAATCAACTCTGTCAGGGGACATTCTCACTAGTATATTACACTTCATGTACACAAATGTAGCGATGAAAGAGCAGAAGCTTATGACAAACATCATTTGAATTTTATTGTTGAATTTTCTCTGCAGCTGGTCTAGAGAAGTTAGTAGAAAATGCAGCCCTTGCAGCCCGTGCAAGTGCAACATGACACTGCACAGATCCCAGCCCAAGATAGTAAACTGCACAGAACTGTCAAAACTGCTATGGGACAGGGGGCTTTTCTTTTAAGTGCCCCCTCCTCACTTTTTTTAAATTTTCCAATTTAATATCACTTCAGAATTGTTTAATTTCACAGTAAAAGATTTAAGTTTCTAAGCTACAGGCAGAAAAAAGGAAGACAGACTGAGCCTAAAATGAAAATGAAGTGATGTACTTGATTAATTAAGGGCAGAATTTCAGTCTTACACCTACTGCAGAAATGAGATAAGGTTTTGTCAGACAGTTGCTTATATGAGCCAAACAAGTGTCCTCGTTAACTGTATTTAGCACCAGAGAGAAATTTCAGTGCCCTTTCAAACCCTTTGATATAACCCCATCCTCCATGTAAACTGTTTGCCAGTTCTATGTGACACAAGTTTAACAAATGTATCTGATAAGTTCTTGTACTGGTGAATCGTGTGAAAACCTCCAGAATAAAGTTTTAAGCGATGAGGGTTTCCTTTAAATGTCAAAGAATAAGCTAGAGCTGCTGTAGTAGCTCAGGCTAAACTACAGTATTATAGCTACACAAAGAAAACTTCAATGTTATAGCTACACAAATACCAAACTTCAAAAGCTTCAAAGTCTTGCTCTTCTGCTAAGAAATTAATCATTCAGAGTGGAAAGTATTAGTGCACACTATCTTCTTATCTTTTCACTTGCTGCTTTGTTTTTCAGGAATTGTTGAAATTTCCTGAGAAAATGGAATTGAATTTTATTATCTGCTCCACTACAGACTTACACAGAAGTTTTCTTTCTTTTTAGATTTATTTTGGTTTTGGTGAGGAAAAAAAAATTTGCCCTTACAATAGCAACAAGCAGTGTCAGAAACATAAAAGGGCATGGGCTACTAAAACTGCAAAAGATATAATATAGTGTAATATAGGTGAACACAAAATCATCGCTGTTGATTACATTCTCAGCTATTTCACCACACATTTATCATCATCAGAAAACAACAAAGGGAGCTGTCGAAAATAATACAAACCAACGTTGTTATTTTGTGTGCTGTTCTCAGAGCCATACAGCTCTGGAAGAAATCCAAATAGTAACTAAATTGAATAACATTCTGCAATTCAAAGAGATTGTGATGGGAAATGGCAGCAGCTAATGAAATATGGTGCAAGTTTAACAAACACTATTTCAAGATGGGATGTTATTGCACAAACAGCAGTAAAAACTCTTCATAGAGATGATGAGCAGACTCTGACTGCAGTAACACTATTGCAGGAAGCTGACATTTTAATTTAGCTGATTCTGCAATCCTGAGGGTTAGATTTAGCCTGTTGCTGAAGACTGCATGTCATGCTGTAGCAGGAGACCCCATCTACTGCTTTCTCTGAAGAGAGTGAGTGGCTCTGAGCTGAATGCTTTTGTGAGCATTGAGTCTGAGCCAGCACACTGGGTGTAGTGGCTCTATCCCCTCTAATTTCTGCTCTTCTTAGGCAGTGGGATTACAAACTGGCTACAGGCTCTTTCCATTATAACATAACTAGCTACAGGACTCTTCTGGAGCACATTTTAGCACAACTGGTTGTTAAAATCACAAACGATTTCTGAGCTGGCTGTTAGAAACTGTCTTTGGCAACCTTTGCTCCCAGCTGATTCTGTCTCCTCCCTGGATGCTCTATTAACTATGAGGAGGTTCTTCTTTAATCTACTTAAGACATGGATTCAAAATTATTCACCCTCTGTCTCTGAGTCCATGTGCTTTCTGGCATCCTGGCCCTGCTGTTGGCCAGAATGACTGGCAGGAGCTTGGTAGCTCATCTGCACCATGGATGCCTTGAGCTGGACTTTCAGGCTTATGCTTTGTAGAGTGACAAATACAATTTGGTGCCTAAACCTGTGGAGGCTCATCTTGAAACACCTGAAAGGCTCCTGATTTTCAAAGACTGCTTTGTGATACCAAATGCAGGAAATTGTTTCTTAGAGGTGTGTGAAGTTGGGAACTGTAACGGTGAATTCACCCATCAGATGTAAATCCCATCTAAAAGACTTTTATACAGCAAAAATAAAATCCTGTTGTAGCGCTTGGCATTCTGCTAATTGTTTTGCTTTATATTTTGAAAGAGTGCCTTGTGATAATTTGAAAATCATGTGTTTATAAAGGACAAATGTCAACAGTTTGCTTCCTGTGCGTAAATGGGCAGAACCTGCCATCGTAATTTTTGGCAGGACTAGGTTATAAAGTATATGGGTGGTCGGACTTTAAAGAAAAGAGGAGGACTATTTTATCTACAGGTGTCACAAAGCAGTTCACTGTTTAAAGAATTAGACTGTTGTTTTAACCTTGGAAAATATCTAAAATACATGGAATGAAACCAGATTGCGCTGCTTGCCGTTGTCTCTGTTGTGCATATGTCTGGGACTCTGATGCATGCTAGAACATCAAAGTCATGTTTCTCTCTTTTTGACACAGAACAAACAGAACCACTTTTACTCTGAGTCATCAGACAGATGTTGCTTTGGTGACAACATGCTACATACACGCTAGCTACAGCACATGTGGGCCGTCTTCTCTGACATCTACACAAAGCTGAAGTACGTTTGCTCCGATAACACAGTAAAGAAAGTAGGCACCAGCAGGGAAGACCAGATGAAGCATGGAGGAAGAATGATTTATTCATTAGTGTGACCTAAACAGGATACTGACTAAAAGATTGAAAAACTCAGCTTGGAAGTAAAATGCATTTCTCTGTTGTATGTGACTCATGGGTGGATAGCTATAGGTGGATGATGACGATTGAGTCAAGATTGAAGAAATTATGTAGGTTTCTGAACTTGAGCTGAACTGGAACATGTTAGACATGTAAATTGGAATTGCAAGCCCAAATAATGTTTTTGAATTTGGACTCTGGAATAGAATTAAGTACCATCATGCAGGTGTCCTGATCTGTCACAAAAATCTGTGGCCGCAGAAGGGAGAGAGGAGCTGACACTTGAACACTTACTCTCCAAAATCTGCACAAGAGCAGATTCAAAGATGGAACTCTGTAATTTCCTTTGTATCCCTCATGGAGAGGAGCTGACACGGAGCTGTTAACAATTATGTACGTACAAGGGACTAAGGAGAAAGCTATGAGACTGCTGTAGGCTTAGTTACTACCACAACCTCAGAAATAAAAAGAAGGAAATATGTGAGATCCTTAAATTCTCTGTGACTCTACTTCTCCTTTGGGCTTAATCTCATTTACAACAGAGCAAAGTTGTTTCTTACACCAGCTTAAAATGAGATTAGCAGTATTTTATTTCTGTTTTGAATTTTTTTTCCAGTGGTTGTGAAGATGAGGGGAAATCAAGCCTTCGAGGCTTCCTCTCTGCAACTGTGAACCATAAGAATACTGTCAAACTGGTTTTATTCATCTCTATAATTACTTAAAGCAGTACAGCATAAATATGAAGTAGGTGTAAATCTCTAACATCATCTGTGAGAATGGTGAGTCTGAAATGTTAATTTTATACACAACATAAATGAGTCAAAATTAGCTCCCCAAGCTGTAACGTCTCAGAAAACCAGGCTCTGCTATGCGGGTTGATAATAACTGCCTAAAGTTTGCTTCAGTAATACTGATTTTCTTAATTGTCCGTTGTCCAATAAATAATACTTTACAATACTATGTCAGTCATAACATTACAGTTTGTGAGCTTCTTCAGTGTGAATGTATTAGTTGCTCAAGCATGGTTCTTCCCCAGTAATTTTAATAGAGATAGGAAAGATAAATATAAAACATGGAAAGTCTGTCTAGAATAAATGATGTAATGTCCAGAACATAGAAAGAGAGCTGAATTACCCATATTTTTAATTATGCATGTGGACATTCACTGTCCTAAAGTACTCTGAAGCCCTCTGGTATGTTTATTTAACATTAGCAAACCCTCAGTCTTGTTTTTACTGCTGCATCATGTTTGCACAGTTTCTTGCAAGTGTTAGCATGTTATTAGGACAACTACCAGCAAGACCGTGCAGACTGGAAGCAGTTAGTGCTGCTTAACCAGCACTGTCAAATCACACATCATAAAAATATTACGGTCAAATCAGTAACAACGAGAAAAGAAAGGCTCGGGTATAACACAAGGTCTTCGTAATCTAGCTGACAGAAGTGCAGTCCTCTGAAGTCTGCTTTGCATAGCGCTTGACTGTTTTGCTGGTGTTATTTTGATAGCTTGCCAGTGCCTTGTAGATATGAAAGCAATGTAAAACATGCTGCAAGGATGAGCTACTGTTAGCTCAGTAATCAGGGAGCATGCTAGGTTCCTAATCATTGTATTTTCATATGTGATTTTTCTGATGTATGAAATGTTACAAGGGAAAACAGTTGGGCTTTCATTTGTTTACCACTGCAGAGTCCTGGTCGGTCTGTTCTGTCCCCTGTGGATATAGCAATGGTTCAAGCACAGGCATGCTGTCGTGCAGACCCGCGCCACATGACACAATATAGGCATTTCCCCCCACGTGCTTATGCTATAAAATAGCATTGAAAAGATCATAAATCTATCCCATGCTACATAAATAAAAATAGAGCTGTCAAAGTATTTTAAACATTTATCTTTGTAATCAAAAATCACCTTACCAAAAATTTCCCTGAAATTTGTCTTTCCCCAAACAAAGAAAAAGCACTACTGTTCATTTTTTTTATTTGTATCCTTATTCAGAAGCAAAGAATAATAAGGGTGAGGGTGGAGTAAGGAAAAATAAAAAAGGGGAAAGTAACCAAACAAGAAAAGAAAAAATTCTCATTTAAAAAGCTTGTGACAAAGTCAGCTCATCAAAATCTTCATTTTCTAAAGAGGATAGAAGAAGCTTTATTATTATTTATAGAATTTTACCACTTTTCTAAATAATCTGAATAAGCCTTATACACTACCTCAGCATAGTCTTTTCACTGAATCACAAGGTGTCCTCCAGTGATTTCTGTTAATTATACTTTTAACAAAACTAAATTGTTCTTACTAAGAGTATATGGCTAAATATGTGAAAGCCATATTTTTTCAGCCACGGGAATTTTAAGTCTACTAATGAAAGTGTGAAGGTCTAAGGTACCTTGAATTGCTTCACCTGGTTAAAGTTCTTAGCCACTTGAACACATAGGGAAGTACCAGGAAGCCAGATCACATGGTGTTTACTCTTCAGGTATATGGCTGGGGAGGTACAATATTTGTAAAATATTGTTGGATCTCTCCAGAGATCTGTATCTAGAGATATGTGGAACAGCCATTCTGGGTGTTAAAAATTTATTTAGCTCAATAATCAATAATGTGTCTCCAACACTGGTGAACAGCACTTGTCTGAAGGACCATGCATGCATATTTCTATGACCCTTATCTTTTAAGCAATAGGCTAAATTTCTTTCACCGATGGTGATGTTGATCAGGGGTATATGCTACTCATAAACAAAGTGAGGAGAAAGAAGCATATTAAGGATCACATTAACTCTGTTAAGAAACTGTCTGTAGACCAATAGAGTCTGAAGAAACCAATAGAGGACTTGAGAGGTTATTTGTTGGATATGTAGAATTAAATAGAGGAAAAAAAGAATCCTTGGCACAAATGCAAGATGTCCTCTCTTTGTTGGATAAGGATTTATACTTCTCCTTCTCCTGGGGAGAGAGGGGGCTACAAACGGATTTTGCTTGGAGTTTCTTTCACTGTGGGGAGGTGCAGAGAAGGGAGGAATCGCAGAGCTCAGGACCTCAGGAATACTTAAGACTTGCAGTTTTGTACCAGGGATAGAGCAGCTGCTCCAGTCTATTACTACAGTTATGTGTATGTCTGTTACTAATAAGGACATAATTTAGCAGGGGAAAACAGACAAACAAACAAAATGAAAAAAAAAACAACCCCAAAACTAGAAAAAGGATAATTTCATCAGTGAATGCTGCTGTTTGAAGCAAATAAAGCAGCACTGAAATTTAGCTGACTGTTATATAGATTAGCCATCTAACATTTCCTCTCCTTTTCCCCATATGTGTCTGATATATTTCTCTTGTTGCTGGAAATGTGGCATGTAATCTAACAAAAAGGTATGCTGCAGAATTTGTTTGTTGGCCACCTTTCCAGTAGAATATAATGAGCATAACAAAGACAGCCGAACATGACACAGCTTTCTGCATGCCGTTGTGTTGATCCAGCATCTGTCAGTTTCTAAGAAATTAAAGTCAAGCACCAGAATTTGAATTTGGGCTCAGAATTACAGCAAAAGACACGATTTTGGGTCTCGTTGTGCTCAGCAGGGGTCACGCTTCACAGCAGATGTACCAGAGGGAAAAGAAAACAGATGTAGGTATGGAGAGACTCGAGTCTCTGCACAGTGAAGCTGCTCCACATTGCTGGTGTTATATGGTGTTATATATGGTATTAGAACAACATTATGGTGGGGTGTTGTAGTTCAGTTGTTATTAGTAAGTGTCATTGTGTGCTGATTGCAAGCACTCAAGTGTTCAGAAGGGGGAATCAAGGATACCAAATGGGGAAAAACAATACACAGGAGTCTAATATCCTTAAGAGGATAAATTATCTTTTCCTTGAGAAAGCAGAAAATGTTAATGGCTAAGTCTGCCAAGACTTCTAATAGAAGTAAATAAAGATATAAAAGATCATTCCAGTTCTTTTATGTGCAATTATATATTACTTGTTCTCTTACTGATCTGTACAATCCTGGCATGAAAAAGCTATTGACTCATTGCAGAATATTCCAGTGGGTTTAACACTGGTGAATCAGGGGAAAGGTTATTTCTTGTTTTAAAAAAGAGCTGAAATGGAACAGGAATGAGCTGCTAAGTGTGTGCCTTTTGGGAGTCTTCCTGGAGTTATTTGGGCTTGGCTCATCATTGTATGTGAAGCTATACCTACATTCAGTACAGATGGTTACTGAAGTGTTGCTGAGGACATAGACCTGTGCTGTAAATGCCATGGGGCTGAAGCCAGTAAATTGCCAACTATTTGAAGCACTCCAGATGTGATAAACACAGCTTCTATCGGGGTAGCCTTGCCACATACACCATGGTGGCAGGTGCTTCATAGGTCTTCCCACACCCCGAGTAAATAATTGTGTTTTGAATGGCATCAGCTTATGAATCTTCTTATTCAGTCGTTTCAGCAAGACTCTGGCCAGGGTATTGAGATACTTGTGTTCCATTGTCCTCAGGTAGCTGAAATGATCTTTGGTGATTTTGGGTCAGATCTGATGCGCTCCTCACATGGTAAGCTTTGCTGTGTCAAACATAGACTAATGGTGGAGTGGAACAAACAACCCTGAAAAACTAGTTGTGTTATGAAATATAGCTTTTAATGGTAAGAAGTGACCTTTTGACAGAGTTTTCATCGGCTAAACTGAATAATATTGTGTATTAATTACCAATAGTTATTTAACTCTGTTCTTGAAGCTTTTTAGTCTTCTAATATCAGATAATTGTTCTGTGGTGCCTAGTGGTAGGATGAGGGACAACAGGCACAAGATAGAACACAGGAAGTTCTACCTAAACATAAGGAAAAACTTTGTTACTGTGAGGGTGACAGAGCCTGGAACATGCTGCCCAGAGGAGCTGTGGAGTCTCCTTCTCTGGAGACTTTCAAAACCTACCTGGGTCTGTTCCTGTGCAACTTGATCAAGGTGAAAATGCTTTAGCAGTGGAATTGGGCTGGATGATCCCCAGAGGTCCCTTCCAACCCGTATGATTCTGTGATTCTGTAATGACCACAGCAAATACCAGCTTCTGGAAAAAGAGAGCAAGATGATGGTGAAATAAATGGAAAGAGCTTAAGGGAAGGGGCAGAACAGTATGAAAAGCATTTATGAAGCAGAAATTCTCCTAAAGAAGTTGCTAATGTTAGAAAACCTCTCTCCATTCTCAGAGGGATTGTACAAATGCTTGTACTAGTTGCTTGGCTGTTTTTATTCCTAAACGCTATTTAACCCATGTAGTCTGGGGACTAGAGGCTTTATGTGCTGCATTTCTCTCTGGAACACAGTTCCAAAGATACATTTCTTTTGTATCACAAGGAATTGCTGTAAGCAAGGGGAGCTCTGGAGTTGCTTTTTTTTTTCTGATGACAGTGTAAGTATTAGAGGTCAGGATGGAGCACATCTGGCCTTTTCTGGAAATTCACATAATGATCATAACACAGATAAAAATGCTAATAGTACTGTAGCCCTTTTTTCTCTGAAGGAGTCACACAAGGTACTTCTTTTCAGACTAAGTAGGATTCATCTTGCTGCTGAAGTGAATGGTAACATATCCAGTGACTCTGAAAGGAGCACAGTTTTGCAGTATGCAAAGCTGCAGGACAAAGTTTGGTGATTCATGCTTAACTGGGATTTTATTTTAGTTTATTTAAAATGTGTGAAACATCCAAATGCAGAGGAAAGAAAAAAAGGAAAAAAAGAATCAGTAATAGGTGGGGTTGCAATGTGCTCAGCCTCTCCCTGTAAGCAAGATAAATTCCCTCTTCAGCAAACTGAGCACAATATGTTCCTGTATCATCCAACTAATAGCTTATCTATCTAGCTGTAAATATAGTCCTCTGTATTCTCTGTGCACTGGCCAAGGAGGTTTTCCCCGTAGTCCTCCAGCTGCAGAGCTTTTTGAAGGCAGGCTGTCACATTCTCCAGTGAAGTCACTAAGGTAAATGGAGTATGAGGTTAAACAGATGTCCAAGAAGGCTGGTTGGTGACAGCAAGGTGAAGCAAGTCATAGTAACTTCTGAATAAGACAGGAGGTTTTGGTGTCAGGGCAGCATGCAAAAAGCAGGTAAAAGGACTGTGCTAGATCTTTGTCAGGTAGTCTTAGGGATGCCAAAGTGCCCAGCTCTACAGGGCATGTCAGGGCACCCTCAGCAAGTGATGGCAAAGGAAGCTGTGGCCAGTGGAAGAAGAGGAACATACTGGTGATTGGATTCATCTCCATGGCTTCTGCAGCATCTCTTGCCTTTTATCCTGAAGGCTATGTCAAGAGGAGGAATGTGTGGGAGAAGTAAGGAAATGTGAGGGAAATATCACTACTGCCTTGTGAACTAATTGAGCTGGTCTTTGGGTGATGCTGATGGTGATCTGTTATAGTGAGGAGCATTTCTCTTGTGTGACACTGGTGAAGCCCAAGGTTTCTTGGGATGATGCTTTCCTGACTTGTCCAAGGTATCTCTTCACATCATCTTCTTTATTTTCAGATGCATATCAGAAATATTATGTACAACCATGCCTAAAATGATTCTTAGGTATAATAATCCAGTATACCAGGTCTGAACCTTCAATTTGCAGCACAACTTGAAACCCAGTTGAATCACTGTGAGAATTTAATATGACCCAAGTAAATAGCTTCCAGGCTTATGTAGTTTTCTTGTCTCATGCATACTGTGAACATTCAGAGGAACGACAACCAGTTTGGAGGTTCCTGTAAACATGGTTCTGGTTATCATGTATTTCCTCTGAGAAAAGCTAAAACCTGTGGTTTTCAGCTTAGATTCTTATGGCAGGATTTTTAAACCCTCATTTGATTGCTCTACATACGTGTTCTAGTTCTACTTGCTTTTGTGGAAGGCTATCACTTAAGCAAAACGAAAGCTAGTTAAATAAGGTGCCCAAATTTGAATTCGGGGGGTAAATGTTAGGCATTGCTGAGTAAATAATCATTCTAAAGCTTTACATGAACTTGAACTATAAAAAAAAAATCCATAAAATTGTGTTTAGATTTTCTTATTAGCCAAATAATACCTAAGTAGCACCCTTCTGAAGTCTTTTTATGTACCCACCTAGGAAGAGTAGTGCTCTTTGTTTACCCATAATCTAATTTCTAAAATTACCAGTATGACTTCACTACTTGAGAATGACATAGCTCTTTCTATTAATGAAGAAACGTAAAGAGCACTGTTACCAGAAGGGGTGGTAATTGTGTGTTTCATCTCATCATATCAACACAAACAAATACTCTTTGGCTACTGAACTACGATCAAGTGCATATCAGTTTTTGCAATGTTTATAAGATCACCACAAATACCAATTAGTATGGCTGATGAAGAGGACATTATCTGTGGAACAGTGTTTGCCACCCCCTCTTCACAATCCAAAATGGTCTAATCAGTCAGTCTGAAGTGCTGCGAATAAAGGAGCTGGTCTGGGTGCTGGTTTAATGGGTTTGTATTGTTTTTAAAGAGACTTGCTCTGTCAGTGGAGATATACCAATTTATACTGGTTGAAGAACTAGTAAATGCTATTTGGGAGAAATCGACACTTCAGGTATTGATTTAATCAATACCAAGTTCTATCTAGTTTAATTCCTATCAAGGTCATCTACTGTTGTCCTGCCTCCAGATTTAAGTTTCATGGTATGAGAATGGCGGCCATGAATATGCAAGTTAAGGTCAGATGATGGCCAGAAGACATTTTTGGCAATTTCACTGGTTCTTCTCCAAATACGATTTCCAGATGTACTTCCTTTGCTTTAATTCTTCCAAGAACTATTTGGAGAAGTTTTAAAAATATTTTATTGTCTTAGTTTTTATGATTCCAGTTGATAAAAACAGTCCATCTTTACTGAGTATGCATTGTAATATCTGACTACATCGTGGCAAAGTGCTGTGGTTTTATTTTTATTGCCTTTTCTAAAATTAGTATAAACCATAGAAACTGAAAATTGTTTTTGGGAAAGGGAGTGATAAAGATGAAGCAAGCAGCATTCAGTTTTTTCCCCAACCAGTTCCAAATGTGCCACTGTGCCTATTACATCCCATAAACACCAGGGCAAAAGCACCAGCTGTGCATTACTCTGAGGAAATACTATTTCCTCTTATTTTGGCACAGACTACCCCCCCAAAAGGGAAAAAAGCCCTAGTGGGCGGCAGCTAAACATGAAGTCTTTGTATTGGTGTTATATATAAACAGTGTGATGTGATACGTCTCTCCTGACTGCCAAGCCCTATAAAAATATGAAATAAAAAGATGCACTAAAATGCAAGGCATAAAAGGTGTTTGCATTTGAAACTGTTTCTGGAAGGATTTAGCACAAGATCGACCATAACTGGTACTCACTGGGTGGCTGTGATAAAGGCAGGCAGGGAACTAAGCACCCTTAATATGTTAATGCCACTTGGAGTTGTCCTGCTAAAATACCCGTTAGAGTGCAAAATCTACTTAAAAAAATAAAATCAGTTGAAAAGTGCTATGTGCTACTTTACGTTAAATGGGAGGCACATTGAAATGCCATTAATATTTGAGATGTGCTTTGATTTAAAACACTCATTAGTGCTTCCCAAGTATTGGAAAGCAAACCAGAGGGAGAATGAATACTCTCTGAAGCAAGGACTCCTGAGGATCCCTGAGTTGTTGCTCATCTAAACTCCAGTCTAAAACAGCTAGAATCCATCCCACACCAGTATCATACATTTTTATTAGATAAATTAAAAAGATGAATTTTCCAAGCTTTTTCTTGTTCAAGGACCACAGCTGCTGCCTGCTGCTTACATAGTTGAATGCAATTCCCCATGACTGTCTTTGCCATCACCTCTTTACCCAGCTTGGACTGCCCAGGTGGATCTGAAGTAAAGGTCTAGAAAGAAAAAGAGAAAATCCATCAGTTTCACCAATGCCGATTGATAACAGGAAGAGATTGGCAGCTGTTTATGAAAGACGTAGGTGTAAAGCGAGGAGGATATATCAGTGAAAGGTCTTTTACAGAAAAAATTGTGAATTTGGGAGAAAAGGCAGTAAATGACTAAAGAGATGAACAGAGACTGGGAAGGAAAGGTGTCAACACAGGCCAAAGATCAAATACAACTGAAATGTATCTTGAAAGGTGGCTGTATGGCTCTTAAATTATATTGTTCTAAGGCATGGGTGGACACTAGAAGGTAAACCTCAAACTGAAAAATAAAAAACCCACCCCAAAATGTCAAATGAAATTAACAGGCAGGACCAATTTGTAGCAGAGTTTCAGGCATAGTTTGCTTCCTTTCCATATTAGGGGAAGGGAAAAGTAAAAACAGAAGTCAAATCACAGTGGTTACTTCGTAATAATCTGAGTAACCCATCTAAAAGACTGAGAAAACATAGCAGATGCCAGTAGGATTGAAATTAAAGCACATTCAACTCAGAATGCAAATAGTGCTGAGACCGTAAGGTTTCCCTAAAGCTCTGGCAAACATTTGGCTGGATTGATATTTTGGGCACTGATCTGCATAGCATCAGATTGTGAGCTGAATATGAGCAATGCAGAAAGGCAGATTTTAACTGAAGGGAAAAAGGCTGCCTATTGCCTTCTGTGAGGCTGAGAGAGAAGTTATAAAAAGCCTCATGGTGCATCTCCTCATTTTCAGTTGGCAAGTGGAGCCTCCAGTCCCAGTTTCCATCCTGGGAGAGCTTTGCAGCACACCATGGAGTGGCAAGGGGTGTTCTCCAGCATTTTAGTCTGCCAAACTCGTCCCTTAGAGGACAGCACCAAAGGCCCTGAGTCAAGCCAGTAGCTGATGTAAATGAAAATAATCCCAATTCCTGTCAGCCTTGAAGTAGTACTCTGCGAAAATATACACTGGGTTTTGGTTTTGGAGCTGCCAGAGAAATAGTGGAAAATTTTGGTATCTTGTTAGTTTTGCATTTCTTCTTGATTTCCTGTAGCATGCCAATGAAAGATTGAAATGAGTCCAACACTTAATTTTTGAATGGCAATACAGAGGTAGCTCCTATTTTTGGTAGCCATAAATGCTGCAGGTTGAAAACTCGTTGGGAGTTGTGTTATAGAACAAATGTGTCTACTATCTAGTGAGCACAGGGAGCATCAGCACATTTTAGTGTCTGGGGTACATGTGTTTACTTCTTCCTGAGTCACAGGCCTTCAAATAGTGTTTTACAGAAAAGTCTGGTCACTGGAGTCCATTCTGATTTCCTTGACATCCTGCTGCTGTTTATCAGAGTCAGATTAGACTGTAAGAAAGTTACTTTGAAAAGACTCTTGTCTTTTTAAATTAGAAATATAATAGTATAAGTAAGAGGTTTTTGTCACCTTGAT
This sequence comes from Megaceryle torquata, assembly GCA_024611175.1. Lineage (NCBI taxonomy): Eukaryota > Metazoa > Chordata > Aves > Coraciiformes > Cerylidae > Megaceryle > Megaceryle torquata. Next base: position 41,736 of record JANIJG010014886.1, read on the forward strand.
GTTTATAGTGTATTGATATCATATAGACAATAGGATCTTTATTCACAGTAAATTACACTGCTAGTGCTTAGTAACTGATTTTTCTGTTTGGTGTCTCTGAAAATGTGCTGAATATTCATTAAAATAGTTCACATAAAAATGCTTGGTTTTAAGCTCTTAAAAATATTTAGCTTTTAAAATAAAAATAAATATTAAAACAGGTTTAAGCCCCCAGATTTCACTGGAAAACAAATCAGAATTCAATCAGCATTGTAGGAGGGACTGTGGTTTTTGCAAAAATGCGAATGTTATGCGAGGTTTCAGGTGGTCCAATTTGTGTCAAAAGCCAAACATCTAGCAACATTACTATCTTATTGCTTAAGTATGTGAGACCAAAGAAGTAGGGAGTTAAATTCTCCTGTATGAGGCAAGATGCTTTTCTTACTGCGGAAATCCGCTGACATGGAAAGACAGAGAGGCTTTCATTGCAGCTAATGGCAGTGTACCTATCCTGTGAGTAATTACCAGTCTCCAGTCTTTGTTGCTTCTCTGCTCGTGAGACTAATGTTTATTCAGAACAATAAATATAAGGTCTATGACACTTTTAAAGTAATGTTCAGATGTGTCTGTGTAACCATGGATGAGTGGTGCTAGTAGTTTTATGCTTTAGTAAACATATTTGACTCTCTGAGCGCTCCAGGGACAGTAGTGGAGTGTGGCAGATGCCGGAGAAGCGGTAATGATTTGCAATTTTGGATGAACTTGTGGTAATAGAGAATGTAATGACAAGGTAGGGGGATCAGCTTTCATCAGATTCATTTTCTGCTTCATACAGAATATTAATGATTCATTTAGCATTGATCTGTACTGATTCAGAGCACAGATTTGTATCTATAATCTAGGAGATTGGTTAATTTTTATATCCTTGTGTAAGTAAATCTTACTAGTGTGCACAGCTGGCTCTGTGTAGTTAATGACCCCGAATAAATTCCATTATAATTCCTGGATGGTGCAAAGGTTTTTCATGGTGAGGAGCTGAAACCCTGCCCACCACCAGCCATCAGCCCAGGTGTAAACTATCAGTCTGGCCCCTAGGCCGAGTATCTTCCACAAGGTGTTGAACATTATCATCTACCAGATACTTCAAATGGGTATTTGATGCATCCTGCCTCCCAGAGAACAGGCTAGATTTTTTCCCCAGTCCTATGCAAAGCTCATGCACGTGTTTAGCTTTACGTATATAAGCAACCCCGTCAAAGTCAACATTGCTAATCATATATGTAGTGCTTAACTTGATTTTTAAACATTTGCAGGTTTCAGACCTGTGTTTTCAGTTTCAGCCAAGTGAGAAAAGTAATTTATTTCTCTCAGTGTGTGATGCTTTTGGAAACTGTTCTTCTGACTCACTAAAAGAAAGAGTACTTTTACTTGAAGTAATCATTTCATCTGGTCTGAGCAATGATGTGCATGGTTGTTTGGGAGAAATTAATTTTTTCTTATTTTCTTTGTCACAAGTGAACAAGAACATTTTTGCAGGGGGCTACTCAATGCACTTCCGAGTTACAAGGAAAAGCATTGTTTTTGTACTTGAAATTGCAGGTGCTTAACAATCAGACACAGTAAAGTAAGGAAATGACTATGGCTTTTGGGAAACAGGTTTCTAACCAGTAAGCATAAACCTGATACTGATAGAACAGAAGAAAAAAATCTCTATTTAATCAATTTGATCAAATTTAACCTTTACAAAATTGAGCTTTGTCTGCCTAAGTCATGCATGTACCTGCTGTGTAAAAGGAGGAAATCTCCTGTATCTAGGAGACTACAGCCAGCTAATCAACTTTAACAGTATATTATTTTCCTGGTTTAAAAATTTTTTCCTATCTAAATCCTAGGGACTGACTAACAAGAACACAGAGTACCTGTGGTGCCTTTTGATTTACAAGTTTCTAGGTTCAGTCCGTGACTCAAATTTATCTTGTTCATAGCTGAATGAGCAATGTGAAATTTAGAGTAGCTATCACAAAAGTATAGCAGAAGTAGTAGTAAGAATTTCCACTTTAGGGATAGAATTATAACAAAATAAATATCAAAACTGTGAGTATCAAATAACAAAAGGAGTGATAAACATGTTTTCCTTTGTGTTACAAAAGAATAGTCCCCTTCAGGTGCTAGAACTGTCCTTAGGGCCAGGTTTAGATATCAAATTCATACTGTCTAGCACCTGACTCTACAGCAGGAACTGCTGATGTCAGTGGCACCATCTGTAGAGCAAGAAGTTACTCGGTGTGATCAAAGATGTAAAAGCCGGCTCTCCATAACTTCAAAATGTTTTCCCATCTGGAGTCACTATCATAGGTACTTCAGTGGAAAAATGCCTGTTTTTCCTATCTGAACTGGGGAATCTTCAAGTCTTGTGTTATAGTGAAGATGGACTGGGGTAGCAGTTCCATAATGGCTATCGAAGCCATATGTAGTGCATATGCTTACTTAAGTCAACAGCATCTTCTTAGTATACCCAGAAAGCATGAATTTCTAAAACAAGATAAGAAGCTCAAAAGTAGATAGAGATAATCCCCCCATTTAATGAAATGGTGAAGTTAGGTACTATGTTCTTAGTTTTTTTCAGAGTAATTGAAGTGAAAATGCACACCAATCCTTAAATTAAACTGAGGACAGCATAGGAAAAGGAGATTAAATTTTCATCTAGCAAATTTGAAAATGAAAAAATTGTTTAGGCAGCTCCAAGTTACACAGGTAACTTGCCTAATATGAATAACCATGGGTCTTGAGTCAGCAAGCAACTTTAAGAAGCATGGATAAATTTGTTTTACCTTGGGATTACACAGAAAAGGGAGAGTAATTCTTGTAATATATCCAGTGCGTTTCACTGGAGAATTCCTTTTCACTTTTTGGGCTGGTTTTGCTGGCCGTGTAGACAGATGTCTTTTTAGCTTGTTCCTCATGGAACAATCCCCGAGCAATTAAGTGAAAGTGATTTCATTTACTGTTTCCTAATTCACCCGAGTATCAGTATTTTTCATGTAATGTTCATATCCTCCCCATGCTCATGAATGCATCCTGGAGTGCTTTATAAAAAAAAGTGGATAAATTCCTCTATTTGATGTACCTAAGTATGTAAATGGCACACTGACTAGAGAAGAACGGAATTCCTATTTGTCACTCCTTTACCTAAGTTTGCCTTTAAATTCTATGCTGCAGTTATTGTCTCCATACCCATGCTTGGGAGATTCCAAGCCATACAGAACAAAAAAAAAAAAGGCAAAAAAAGAGAGCAGAACAGATATTTGACTCAGATTAATTTTGTCACTCTTAGTAAAAGTCAGAACCCAAAGACTTTGAGGTGCGAACACGTTATGAACTTTTTCTACTGTGCTATTCATGTTACTAGGACTGCAAAGGACACATCAAATAAAGGAGCTCCTCTGATATTCCAGAAGCAAGTGCTAACAGTATCCTAGAGAAAACCTATTCTCAGGGGTTTTCAAAGAAAATAACCTGATCCAAATACACATTCAAACTCTGAGTACCAGACACAAAGGAAACCAGCCGCAATGCTTGGGTTTGTTTTGTGTTTTCCCCTCACAAACAGAACCAGTCTTAAAGCCACTGTCTGTCATGAATAAATCAAAGAAAATAAGAAGCTCCTCTGGGCCTACAGCAATCTTCTGTAGCTAATTTCCTTAATGCCAATATAAATATATCATTATTGTATTGTATATCATTAACAGCCTTGGCAAAAGGTAACAAGAGCTATGGGTAAGCAACAGAAAAATGAGATACACTGTTAATCTGATCTAATTGATGTCAAAGCCAGGGAGTGAAGAAGCAATTCACAGACTGTGTGGAAAAGTAGGGCTGCAGTATCTGAAGATACTGTCTTTGAAGGAGGAAAAAATTGTCTGTGAAGCCTCACTGAAATGGATGATCTATAGAGCTCTTATTTTTACTTCAATTATAAGCTATAGCAGAGATGAATCAAGAATGCCATACTGCCTCTTCCATGATGTTTTGTTTTAGATTTCTCATTTTATTTTGTAGAGAAAGCTGCTGATAGTCACAGTAAAGCAAATTTTGTTAGTGTTTGGAGTCAGCAAGCACATGGTACAGCAATGTGTGATCATTGTGCAACAGTTGGAACATCTTGCTGTTGCTGTCTCTTTCTCATGACTGCCAGCAAAATGACTGTGTTGGCAAAAGCAGCTCACACAGCACCTGTGTTGTGATGTTGAGAGGGGGTGACTTGCCATAAGCTACAGCTTGCTTAACCCTCCATCAGAATATTTCTCCATTAAAACTCTGTTTTTCTTAAACCCAGCATTTTTAATAGGACAATTTCAGTCTTGCACTTTGACTTTTGCTGCTAGTATGTAAGCTCATGGGAACTGGAAAAAAAAACCTGTAGCCCCCTCCAGCCTCCTCCAGGGAAACCCAACCCAGAGTTTCTAGTGTGATTATAGCTTCATTAACTTTCAGTTTGATGATTTGCTGGAATTGCCTGCTTATCCCATCATCCTATATTATTTAGATAAAACTATGGGTATTTTGGAGTTTTCCACATATTTGTAGAATCATAGAATATTAGGGGTTGGAAGGGACCTCTAGAGATCAAGTCCCACACATGGCAGGCCACATAGGAACAGATCCAGGTAGGTCTTGAAAGTCTCTAGAGAGAAGACTCCACAACCTCTCTGGGCAGCCTGTTCCAGGCTCTGTCATTCTCACAGTGAAGAAGTTCCTCCTCCTGTTGAGGTGGAACCTTCTATGCTCTAGTTTATACCCATTGTTCCTTGTCCTATTGCTGGGCACTACAGAAAAGAGATTGGCTCCTTACATTTGACACCCACCCCTCAGATATTTATAGACATTACTAAGATCCCCTCTCAGTCTTCTCTTCTCAAGACTAAACAGCCCCAGTTCCCTCAGCCTTTCTTCACAGGGGAGATGCTCAAGTCCCTTAATAATATTCCATTAGTTCCAGAATTCTGACATTGAATTTTTAATTGATCTTCAAATTAAAAGCAAAAGTTGTGGTGCCCACTGGAACAGAGATTCTGTGTGTAAACCAGATCATCTACAGAGGCAGTGTTATCGCCTGTATATGTCATTGAGAAAAGTGAGATGTTTGCCATTCACTGCACTAATTAAAGCTTTTTCATTCATGCGTGGTAGATTCAGCATTATTGCCATCCTTGCTTGGCACTGTAGTAAAGAGTGTGTTATTGCTGATCAGATGACTGATTTACAATTCATAAAATAATTTATAAAACAGTAAAGATCTCTTGAGCCTGAAGCCTGACTTTAGAAATAACTTTTCTTAATTAGAAAAGCTGGGTACTTTTGAGGTGAAAAAAATATGAAGTCTTAGTAAGTTTAATTATAAAAAGATATGGTTGTCTTTCTCATTCAGGTGTCCTGTAAGAGTATTTTGGTGGACTATAGGACTGTCATGAGGAATGATAGCAATAGCATGATAAAATTCACAAGGCTGATTTGAATAAATCTTTAGGCCACACATGGTATTGCAGAAATGATAGAATACTAAGCAGACAAAATAAGTTAAAACATCAGCTAATGGTTGACTGCATACAACATCTGTATACATTTTAGATGTCATTTTGGGTACACAGCAATTTGTGGAACAAGCAGATCAAGGAATTTGCAGCAGCATTTTTTTGAAAATTCACAGGAAGAATTTGACAGTGTTCTACACTGTCATTTTTAATTACGTTTTAGTAGTGTCAGTTTGCACTTTAATTTTGAAAATATTATTTATTAATCTAGTATAATTATTGCATGTTGTGAGCCAGCTTTACTTTGAAATGAAAATTAAAAAATTCTCTTTGGAATATGTTTTTAAAGGATTTTTTTTTCCTCAACATAGATTCTTTCTTCTTTTCACTCTGTTTACACTGCTGTGATGAGGTAAAAAGCTCAATTCTTTCCAAATGAATATATAATGATGCTAGTACTAAAACAGTTAACTGGATAACTGGTATTTACAAAAATCTCCAAATGTAATAACTTCAAGTTCTTTGTTGAATATTCATTAAATATCCTTTTCTCATAGGGCTTATAAATCCTCTGAAATGCAATACATACACACTTTAAAATTTGACAGAAAATACTCATATTTCTAAGATAAAGGGTTTTTTCTTCTTTAAGCACTCTCTCAAATCATATATAATCAGGAACATTGGCAACACTGCTGCTCAGAGAAGGACGGAGTGAACATCAAGAAATCCAAATGAATTCAATCCCATTAAATGTAATGGTGTGGTAAATCTCACTATACCATCTGCTGTAGAAGGCTGAGACACTATTGGAATTCCACATCTTATTTACATAGCAGATAAGAATGTGTTGGGAGATTTATATGGCAAATGAATACCCAGAGACGAAACTAAGTTTCTAGTCTGTTCACATCTGGGGAACATCTACATCTGTAGAGCATTATGCAAAAACTACTGTAAGTTAGCCTTTCTGTGAAAGACCCTGCCACTTCATTCCAACATTACCCATTAAAGAAAAACAAAAACACAACACAAAGCAGTGAAAAAGTTCCTGGAAATGCTAGTGGGAGCTGAGCTACTTCATCAAAAGAAAACATAACCTCTCCTAAATTATTACATATTTCCAAAGGAATTAGCATTGAACATCATAGTAGATAGATTGTATCATATTTAAAACATCTGTGCTGTGAGTTCAGAAATCACCCTGTGGCAAAACATTAAGGAAAATATGCCACAGATTTATTTTTTCCCTCTTGAACGTTTAGATTGACACTCTCCATTTTAACTAGATTCGCAACTTTCATTTACTTAATATTGAAATAGAGCTGAGCTTCAGCCCAGTTTTAAACCAGATGATATCACAGGCGTATCTTGCACACTATCTGAGCCATAGAGGAACAAAACTCTGCACAGTAACCTCCACCTGATACACTCTTTATCATTAAATTTAATAAATCTTGAGCTTCCTTGGGAATGGCATGTCCTTCGTGTGCCCATTGATTGTAAAACCCATCACTTGTCAATTCTGTTAAACATTAAAGTTCTAATACATCAAAAGTGCATAGGGGAGCTGACCTGGGCTAAGAAAGCATTTTATGCAGGAATATTAATAGAGTTCTTCTGTAGCTGCCTCATGTACTTCAGATTGGAAACCTCTGAACCAAAGCCAATTGACAGTAACATATTTGGAAAGGAAGATGCTTTTAAATTACCTCCTTTCCATTTAATCAGACAAGCAACCTCTGAATCCCAAGCCGTAGGTGAATGTTTAAGAGAACATTCTTTATATAGTGAGCTGAACCATGCCCAAGAGCGCCCACTGACAGCTTTCCTATTACCAGAAGGACAATGAATCATATGAACTTTGCTGACACACATGCTATAATAATTGTTACATTTTCTTTTAGAATATATCCTTGGGCTCACTTTTGGCCTCACCTTAAAGGTGACAGCTTGTAAGCTACATAACCTAGCCTGCTACTAAATCATCAATAACAGTTCATAAAATATCCTGTAATAATTTAGCAGTGCATTGGTACTGATCTTAATGGAATCAGACATCAGCAGTTATGCTATTTCCTCCACAGATTCTGGATACTTCTATTGAACATTTGTTAAAACAGTTGTTCATCTACAGTGTACATATTCCTGCCAAGCTTCGTGGAAATATTTCTATTCATTATTTTTTAACGTCAATTCTCAGTAGAAGTTTGTCTTTTCTGTTTGGAATCATTCTGGTGCTATATAGACATATTTGTTTCATAAACCAGACATAGTTACGTACATTAAACCAGACACATTTGCATTCTCCTCAGGTTAATGGCCAATTTTTCACAACAACTTTCCAAGTAGGAACACTGAAACAAGACAAAGTTCTGTATTTTTCTATATCACAGCCCTATTATTTAAGTATTTTGTTTTCAGAAGCATACCTTGAGCAATTCACATTCGTATCTACTCTATTTTTCTCCACTGAATGCTCTAAAAGAGATTTCTGGGAAGTACTAGCACGTTTTGGATGTTAACTCAATGCTAATATTAGCAATTATTAATGATACATGTACTGTTACAGTAGAACAGCTTCTGTCCCACCCAAAAATTCTTCTTGAAGCAATCTGGTCATTACTCTTTCCTTAATGATGGTAAACATCTATCAGTAGAACTGGTGACAATTTTATTGGAGTAGAGATTTACAATAGATTTTACCCAATGCTTGGCAAGTGAATCCCCTTTTGTTCTAGATTCCCTTCTGCTTTTTTTTTATTTCAGTTTAGCAGAACCTTGGGGGATAGTGGTGCTTGGTGGTAATGCCTGCAGAAATCCCCATGTTCCTGCTGAACCTGGCACAAAGAGGTGGGAATGTCTTTGCCACCCCTTGCAGGCCTTGGCCTCAGAGATAAGGAGTGTCCTGAGTCCACTCTGCCTGGCTCATCTGGGTGTCCCAAAGGAAAGTCACTTGCCACAGGTGGAGCTGCAGGGATGACAGCCCTGTCAGGGTATGAATGACTGTCACCAAATCTAGCAAAGGAGACATGGAAGTTGATTTAGTATTTGGATGTAGTTGGCTGAGTTAAAGGCTTGCCAGAGTACTTATCTGCATGATTTTATGCACTTGATTTAACCAGAGAACTTCTAACCCATTTAGCTGGGCTACTTGTACAGTTAATAAGCCCCTCCAGAGCTGGAACAGCTCTCCCAGTTTCTGTGGTTCTATGTCAAAGACTTTCGTTATTAGGTCTAGATCTCTAAATATGATTAATAGTAAATCCCTTCTCCACATTAAGAAATGCTGGGATTTACTTCATGAAATAATTGTGGTTAAAGCCAGCAGTGTTCTCAGATACCAGTTCTACGAAAAAATGATGGATTTTCTATTGTATGCATTATTTTGTGAAATTAATTTTCACATAATTTTATGAAATCTTTTTAATTTTCATGAAAATAACATATTTTTCAGTGAGTCAATGACAGTAGAATGTATGAGATGTAACTTCTTTCTTTGATCCCTGTCTGTCCCATTTATATCTCTCAAAGGTAGTATCATTTCTAAGTCTATCCAGTAAAGTCGATGGCTTACAAAACAGTGTTACTCTTGTTCTTTTCCAAGGACTCTGTACATACCATCTATGGAGCTGCAGATGGGGGTGGATATAAAGAATTATAAGCATATGATTCCTTCTGGTTGCTGTGAGGCTTGAGACCTTCACAGTTTCAGTTTGACAATATAAGTTTTCTTTTTCTCCTCCATCTCCCCAGAAGGGCTTCCAAGGAAGCACCCCCACCATGTCTTTGTTGATCTCTCCAAACCTCAGGTTTACACAAAACTTCTGTATCCATCAGTGTTTTACTAGACATTCAGGAGGTTTTGATTTCCTGAGCCTACACCCTACTTGGTCAGAGAAATTTTCCAGATGCTAACTCTCATAACAACATCAAACACCTAATTTCTTTTGTCTCTTGTCACTAGACCTGCTATCTTCAACTCTTACATTTCCTCACCTAACTTACTATATCTCATGGATAAATAAAAACATGTATAAATAAATACATGTAAAGGCAGGTATGAATAAATGAAATACAGGATTTATTTGGAAATTCTCTTTAAATAAAAATGGATGAATCCTGTGCAAATGTACTTTTTAGATTCACCTGAGCTACTGTTTATTTTCTTAGCCAAGATGAAGAAAAATGGTTGAGTTGTCTTCTTTAGAGAACATGTTAAGTTGTAATGAACATTATGCAACCGGGAAATACAGGAGTCATAAAGCCTCTCCAAGATACAATTCCAGTATTCCCACTGAAGGGGTATATCACTGCCATTATGTGTAAGGGTTTCAAAGGCCACTTCAAAGCATTATATAGTTTTCTGCTTTATTTCTAAGACATGAATTTTTCTCTTTTTCTTTTTTTTATTTTCCCCAATAAGAATTTCAATCCATTTCATGCAATCTTATCTTTTCCAGTATACAGAATGATACCTACAATAAATAGTTATCTTTTTTGATAGATGTTTTGAATTCTCGATCACAGGTTGAATATTTCTGTGTGTTGCGATAAAATCCAGTACTCTCTATTTAATATTTTGTGATATTTTGATAACATTATGCAATTGCAAGTCTTTCTCAAACATCAGTAAATATTTATTTTGCAGGAGGAAAACTGGCATTGTAGTTTTTAGTTCCTCTAGTACAAATTGTTGAAATAATTGGACTATGTAACTTATAATTCAAAGACAACGGGAACTGTTATATTTGCAAATATTTGTTGTCACAGAGGTCTGAAAATACCAAATTATTTTTTCTGGTAAACAAAGTGATATTCTTTAAACATGCATTTTAATTTACTTCATGATATTTCAGCCACTGGTATAAGCCACTAGCTGAGCACACAATATATAAGAAGTCCAATATAATCATAGAAGTAGCACAGAGTACCACTAAGTACCCTAAAGACTTTGTGTAAAGACCTTACAGTAAGGCAAAGAAGTACACAAACAGCAAACTATATTTATTCAATTATGAGACATACTTTCTAGATCGTTATCTTTTATCTTAAATTAGTTTGCAACAAATTATGTACTGGTTTTGTTCAATGAATTATCACACTTTTGGCTGCCCATTAGAACAAAGATCTTAACTCAGCTGACTTCTGGTTAATCACTACAGAATCTATACTTCATGAAAATTATTTCATATCTGTACAGTCAGGAAAAAATGGTAAGTAGTCAAAATATTGAAGTGCTAAAAAAAAAGTCAGAAAAATTAGATAGAAAAGTGTTTCTATGCTTTCCAAACAGGTTTTTGGCTTTGTCTTTTCTCTCAGCACAGGAAAAATTACAAAATTACATCTTTGATAAGACTGTGTGCAAAGCAGTGAACCATAACTCAAACCTAAAGTGAACTGGAATCCATTATGAGTTCAAGCTGTATTCATTCATACATTATATTTATCATTTTTATACAGTTAACATCCTTCTCTACATTCAAACCTATGCTTTTTGCTTTAGTTCAACTAGAGAATGGCCTGGCTTTATGGTTGTTCCCACTCATCTAGAGTCATGGAAATACCACAGAAAATGCTGTTTTCTGTCCTTGTGGCTGCCAAAATATTTTGTATATTCCTGCTTTTTCAGAGTTACCCTTTCAGAATGTAAGGAGGGTGGGTGGTGCAGCTGGTCCTAGACTGTTGCTGAAGTACAGCCTTGAGACCATGAGTGTTTTTATCTCCATCCACCCCATGTGTTAGCTTTTTGTAAGACTCAAATTGCTAAATGTGGCTAGAGATGCCTTCCAGTCAAGACACTATCAGACCATGGAACAGGCAATAATCTTACTGTGTTCCAGAATATTTTGTTTGAAATCTTTTTTTTTTTTTAATAGAAAATTATATTCTGCAAAGCTGATGCTGAGCATAATCTTGCTTCTGAAAACAAACCAAAGATACTTTCTCCTAAAGAAGTGGGCTACTCTTGTTTTCTTCAGTGTCTACATGCCAGTGAGGATGGTGATGCTGACTTAGAAATACCAATGTAGAGTAATAAAAATATGTCCCACAATATGGAAATTTTTTTTTAGTTTATTATTCCATAACCTTTCAAATGTTTTGTATGCCTATGAAAAATATAATGCCCTATTCTACCTAACCAAGAAGCACACAACTCTATCTCATTAACTGTCAGCAGTAAGCATATTAATACTTAGACATACAGTGTTTCTCCTATGGCATTCTCATATTAACTACCCTGGGAAAAATCCTAGGGTATTCCTAGCGAAATGGCACAAGCTAAATCTAATTTTTAATGGAAGCTTAGATCTCTCCAGAGCCCTTTTTCATCCTGAGGTTTTAGCCATGCGGGACGGAGCCCATTAAACAGAAGAGCAGTGAAACAATATTGCAGAACAGCAGAACAGCACATGTTTACTCATTAATGAGAAGTTCTGATATAAAACTGGACATTTCTTGCAGGGTGGAATCTTTTCATTCTTGTTTTTGAGGAGGGGAAGACAGCAGAAAGGGAGGAGAGGGAATCCTTTAATTGTTAGTGCAGGTTTTAAACTGACAAGCCTCAAAGGCAGAATACTGACTCTTTGATCTTAAAAGGGTTGTAAAAGGATGGTCTCACTTGTGTTTATTCAAATATTTGCAGGTAAACGCTGATAATCTAAACTGAGTCAAAGCTGCAGAATTTAGCATAAGTGATTTGCATATCAAGAGCCTCAAAATAAATACCAATTCAGAGATCTTAAATGTTGTCAGAAACTAATCATGACTTGAAATTAACTTGGGGCTTGCCTACATATGGAAGTCTGTGCTCAGAAAAGTGTTCATTGGTAACCAATAGTCTAATAGATACGTTTAATCCCTACTAAGAGGGCTTTGTGGTAGCTGTAGGTATCTGCAGTCACATACCTGTTGGTGTGGGGCATATCAAGAGCAAAAGGGCAACATGGCAGAGCAAAGAAGAGCTGAGCTGCTATGCTGTACATCCTTACCATCAGATGTTATCTGCTGGAGACATACAGTCTATAGTTGATTCTAGTTAATAGCTGAGATGTTTTTTACTAGTGAGCTCTTTTGCAGGCAATTTCCATTTCACTGTTTCTGGGCAGAGTTGTTAATTTTTGAACGACTGGATTCTTGACATGTTGTTTTACTATTTGTAATTATTTGTGTTTCAGGTAAAAGTGTCACAGTTTCTAAATTACTTGATTGTCTTCTAAACCTATTTTTAGCACCTGGTTCCTGCTACTTATGCCAAGAAATCATTAGCCGTAAAATAATTTTGTGCCTGTTACTTGACTGAAAGAATGTACATCCTGTATGAGCACTGAGCAACCTGTTTGGAAGTACAGATACTTCATACTTCTTCTCCAAAAGTCAACAAAAATTGTCTGTGTGTGGGAAGTCTTCTGTGTGCATGAATGATGAAATGAGATGCTAATAATTAGCATTTATCAAGTCAGATCACCTCTACTGCCCAATTTACTAACATAAGATAAAAGTTTCAGCCTCTTGATTCTCTTGGTGGAGTGTTGAGAATATCAACGTGTACAAAAAGACCAGGACATGCAATTTGTGCAAAAACTTGCTACTTCTTTCAATGTGAACTGATACCTTATTACATTCGAAAATTAACTAATTACAATGTTGTAGAGTTAGGTCGGCTCTTCAGTCCCTCTCCTTCTGTACATTTCTGTACATTGCTAGTTTGAATCTCATATGGTCATCAGAAGTCTTTAAGACTAAGACCAGTTTTGGGGATTAGAAATATATTAATGTCGGTCTCCCACGTAAGGAAAAATTACCAGCAAGGAGCTGTCTTTTTCAGCTACTCATTGCTTACTCAATTGCCTTTTCAGGTGTTTGACACACACAAGAACTTTCTACTTTAATTGACCCAGGGTGGCATGACCAGAGTTTGAGCTGGTGACTTTACAGGTTATTAATTACAGGTTTACAGCAGTAGAAGTGGTTTGTTACCTATCAATACATCAACTTAGTAAATCATAGAAGGTGAGCATAGGTTTTAGTTTTCTAGATCTCAGTCTCCATGATAAGTGAATGAATGTCTACTGGACCCAGCTATGGGTCCTGGGCTGAGGTTTTAACAGGAAATTAATC
>JANIJG010014886.1:55466-158415 GCA_024611175.1 Megaceryle torquata
AGCTATAGGTCCTGGGCTGAGGTTTTAACAGGAAATTAAGCATTGCATGGTAAATTAGCTACCTTTTTAAAGACCTAAGTCTTAAGAAGTATATCTGTAGTCTCTCTTTTTAGAGCTGATGTCCCAAGATAAAGTTTTCTGTTAGTACAGTCGTATCAGGCCATAATTTTCTTTGAAATTATTTAGAATGAGGACAGTTTTGAGTAATAAGCAGGCTTTTTTGTTTCAATAATTAAAAAAAAAAAATAAAATTGTTGGACAGAGTAGGAAAGCAATTTTTTGTATTCGTGGAAATTCTGATAATTTTCTTCATTAGAAAGGAAGTCTAAAATCCTTCTTTTCTCTGGAAGGAAGGTCTGCCAGCACTGGGGAGAAGCTGGAGAGATAACAGAAGTGCTCAGCACCTACCTAATGCCAGCTCTGCCCTCTGATGATGGTACTAAATTCTGACATTCAGAAAAACTTCTGTGCTGATGTTGCCATAGTTCCCTGAGCTCAGCACCTGCAATCCAGCTGCCTCCCCACTGCGATGACTCATTGACATTTCAACACTACTTCGTCCACCTTATTGACTTTCCAACTTCCTGCATTATTGCTTTATTCTCTGGTTCTCAGCACACTTTTCCCGGTCCCCTTCTACCCATCTTTTATTAGTCAGATGTCCACAGCTCATCTGACTCTGAAATTTTCATTTCCTTATAGGATGTCTTACTATACCTTTCCTCCTGCTCTCTGCACACCTCTTTCCTTCCTTTCCAACTCCTGTCCACATACACACTTCGAGCGGTTTGAATATCTGGATGTTACCCCAAGTTGTTATTCTTGTAAAATAGAATAATAACTAACCAACAGGCAGTCGCTTGTTGTTAACAACATGGGTCTAATCTTACTGCTTCTTGAGTTACTCAAACCTTTATTTTTAATAAAGATGTTTTTATTTCTGAAATTGTTATACATGCTATAGTTTTTCACAAAAAAACCATGAGTGCAGTTCTCAGGTTCAGCTACTTTGTGTGCAGTTGGCCATTTTGTATAAAAGAAAAGATCATAGAAGTTGGTGGTTTTTCATAATTTGTGGGGGTTTTTTTCAATACACTTATGCATATCTGATGATCCCATAGTATTTTTTTAAAATGTAATTTAAGTATTTTCTTCTTGCAAAGCCTGAAGTACACTTTCAAGGATTAGGTTAAAGCTGACCAAAACTTTCACACTATCATCCCAGGTTATTTTATATGATAGCAAGTTAAGAACTAATGAGAAAAGTAGAATTAGTTTGGTGTATGATTTAAGTAAGACTCTCCATAGAAGTGTCTACATGGTAGAAGAAAGGCTATTAGATATTACATGGTCTTCATTTATATCACCAGAAGTGATTAGTTATAGTGCAGTAGCTTGCTTATTTTCTTGTTAATAAGGAGTTGGAGGCTTAATGCATGTTTCTAGAAGAATATGATCTTTTACAGACATATTTTACATATCACAGCACTGTAAATTCTATTGCAGTTGCAGTCTGACCCTGTATTGTACCATACCCCTGCTGTGAATTGCCAAAAATCTCATTTTTTGATACGTTAATAATTCTGAACACCTGAAAAAATTCTGTTCATGAGTTGTAATGACACTTTTTGGACTAAATACCAATGTGAGAAGAATATGAAGAGCCAGTTGCTGGTGGTTCAGTCTTACTACATAGAAACGAATTTATAGTGTTCTGGACCTCAGAAGATCTAGACCCATTTACTAAGTCTTTGGGGATTTCAGCAAGAAAAATTTAGGCTTTTGATCCCACTAGTATATTATTATCTTAAATATATGAATAATTCAACTGACTTATCTGGGACTGCTCAAGTCCCTAAAGTTGATAGTATAGTTGTAGGATCATGGCCATAACATGGGGGAGAATTATTTCTGTGGGGATTTTGTAGCTCAGGAGCATTATAATTATAAGTCCTTTTGAGTGAAACTAAGAATGTATCACCAGGTTTATGACATTGTTTCACTTTACAGTCACTGTCATAAAACTCAGACTAATATGGTTCCATTGTGTATATTTTACACATTCTTTCCTAAGAATGAGTTTGTGATAAGCCATTTTCTCTCTTTTTTCCATAACAGTTTTTGTTACATGACTTCCAAATTTTAATGCCAAATATGATCTCTGAAAAGCTATAAACTTTTAACAGACTTAAAACATAAAGTGAGTGAATAAATTTCCAGGGAGTCTGCGGTTTGATCCCAGGAAATCCTGATTAATAGCCTTTAGGTTTCTTTTAGACCACCCTGAACACATTGTGAAAAACAGTTGACTCATTTTATGGCCATTTAGGTTGTAATTCAACCTACTAAATTTATAACAATTAAAAAAAAAAAAAACACTAAATAAAGACATAAGAATTGATATTTCTTCATGTACGAGCATATGCTGAACACATTTCTTGCTTTATTTAGTTCAGTCTTGTAAATGTATAATTCTTTATATTTGCTAACCACATAAAATCTATTTTTAATGTAAAAAAGGCCTAATTAAAAATCAGTGCAATTAATGTGAAAGCAATTGTCTTCTTTATAATATTCCTAGCAATTTTCATTGATCAGGACTTTAACATTTGGAAGTGAAACTAATTCACACATGTGTTAGAAACCTTCCCAATAACATTTCTGATAGTAAGTGGAAAATGTAAAATAATTTTAAAAGGTAATTTGTCAGGTAATATTTTTCTCTTTATTTAATGTTTTGTTTATATAAACAGGATTGTAAGAACCATGGTATCAGCGTTTTATTTTTTGTTAGTTGTAATATCAATTAAAACAACGATGTACTTACTGTTGGTGTAAATCTTGACATTACTAGTGAAGGTCAAGGCATACAGCTAAACTGGCTCACTTTGTTTTAATAACTTAGGAATCTTTGGTGCTGATCATCTTATCAAAACTTAATTCCTTTATAAACTAGATTTCCAGAAACTTGGATGGGTGTTGATCCTGACATGGGTCTGAGCAAAGGTAGTAAAATATGGCCTATGGTATGAAATTGCTGTCTAAAAAGGCTTTGTCTTTATAAAGGATGTTTTTATGTACATGTGCTCTGTTCATGTGCACATATAGAAAGGACAGATTTTTTTCCTATTAAAAATGGGACTCTTTTGCTCATAGTATTTGCAACAATAATATAGATGCAAAAGAAAAGAAGCAATCTTCTACAATGCTACTGCAAAAGGCAGTAAAAATTGAAAAAAAAACTTGCACATTGTGCAAAATTTAACAAAACCCATTGAGTAAAAAAGTGAACAAAACATATATATAAACCTCTGATAGTCAAGTAGCAATAAATGAAATATATTTGCATTGTCTTTACAATATGCTCGAATTTTCTTTTTCTTTTCAAGAAGAAATAAAGTATTTTCCACACAATAGAAAATTGCATTTACTATTTCTAAAATGGTCTGAACATAGCAAAAGGAAACATCTTTTAATATTAGTGCTTATCACAGCATTTAAGGCACCACCATCCCCCCTCAAGCTTTCTACTCTTAAATAAAAAAGGAAAAATCCTATTGTTTTCCTAGGTTCACTTTGCTTCTGGTGATTGATGTAGAATTTTACTGCCATCCAATGGTAAGGACCTATTATAGCCTAAGTAAATGTCTAATGCTTTTTGATCAAATTGCAGTCTAGGGAATTTAACTTATGTAGTACACTTAGAACTTACATCAATACATCTCTGTTCGTTACACAGTGAGAAGGAAATATGACTACAGTTTCAATTTATTCTGTGTTTCCTAATTCAATTTAGCTCTGAATTACTAATATTGTGGTACATAATTACCTAAATGAATAAATCAACCTAAGCTACTCACTAAAAAGAACATTAGTGTATAATATTAATTTTTGTGTGTACCTTGTCATGTTAGTTTAAAAGATTCCTTTCTCTACAATTAAGAGCGTTTTTTTTTCAGTTGGCATATTATCCTTTTGCTAAAACACTCTTCTCTGTTTTATTTATCATGTCTAGAGACTTTGCAGTTGTTATTGTACACTAAAGAATTGCTTTATGGCTCTCAAATGTGTTACAAGGTATTTTTGTGCTATTTTTTTATTTTGCCTTTTTACTCAAATACACATGAATCTGTAAGAAAGACAGACAACTGCTTAAAACTATAATCTGAAACATATGGATTTTTGTATACATTTATTCTCTATGTTTTCCAGATTCAGCTTCAACTGGCAGTCCATCCTAACAGTAATTCTAGGTTCTAGGAAGAAATCTAGCATTACAACAATTTGGGGGGTGGGGGTGGTGTATTTGTTTTGAAGAGGAAACAATATAGATACATCTAAATAAAATAGCTTCAGATCATGGGCAAGAATATAAAGCCAAGGCTTCAGCTTGTACTACAGACAAAAAGTTATAATAATTAGTGACTGTTAAAGGAAAAAACCTACCAGGATGGTAGAAAATATGTTTAGAATCCTTAGAGAAAAGAGAGAAAGAAAGAGAGAAAAGAAAGAGAATAGAAAGAGAGAAAGAAAGAAAAGAAAGGAAGGAAGGAAGAAATCTTAAATAATATATAAAATGAATAGACTGTTATTTCTGTTCTTTCATGCTGCGTGGAATACTCCTCATGTACTATCACTCTATTAGGATTGGACTCCATTCCCTGTTAAAGCCAGTAGACGCACTTCCAGTGACATGAGAGACCTAAGCCGTGTCCCATCCATGCATTCCTATCTTCTCTCAGGGATGGCTCTCTGTTTTCCCACATGTATTTTTAAATTCAAACATTTTTGAAAACTTTTCTGCCTTCTTACAAAGATGAAACCAGTGATATTTACTTTTACACACCACTACATTTAGGAGCAATTTGTTAGCTATTCTGTTGATTTCTTGACATTATTTCAATTATTTTTAACAACAATTTGGCCACAATCTTTGACTACTACCATAGCTGTATAGAAAGAATAATCTTTGTTTAGATTACATCATTAACCTGGAGCCTCTACAGCATGTGAGATTATTGGAGATGAAGCAAGAAACAGATTATAGAGCAAAGTCCCAGAAGACTTGGACATATCCCTTATGTATCCATGCCTTAGACAAATTCTACACTTATGAAAACAACTGGAAAGGTAAAACTTTCCTTTTATAACTGAAATACACTGACATTAATGAGTAATTCTCATTAATTCTTTGGGTTTTGTATGCAGAGAAAAAAGCACCGTGCTTAAAAATACCAATATTAAAATAAGTATGCATACACTATTTGCATAATTAATGCTTTAATACTAAAGGATGGGTGTATTAGAAAAATGCAAAGAGAAAGTGAGGATCATGAGAAGTGTTTTGTATTATTGTATTTATTCTGTAATTAATATCAGGACACCAAAGCTGCCCTTGGAAGACACAAATCACCCTTCTCAGTATTGCTCTATTATCAATTGGTTGAAAATTGAGCGAAAAATTTCACTGCACTTTTACATTTCAAAATTAAAGTCTCATGCAATGTTGATGTTCATAAACTTTGTAATTGGGAGAAAACAATGGTAGGTAACCATGATACCATGACATACAGATGTACTTGTTTTCCTCCCCCTGGTATTTACATTGTCAAAGAGCCCAGTCTCAAAAAAGCAGTGTAGGTGAGTACAGCAGAACTGAGTGTTCTTTTTAGGGAATGTCCATTTATTGTTAGCTAAATTGATAATTTGTTTTCTAAAATGTTCCTATTGCTGTTGTTTTCAATGTTTTTGCAGTATATGCTTATGCAAATTTATTGAGTGAAATGAGTCTGAAATTAATTTGTGCAAAAGGCTACACTTTTAACTTCAATTTTAATACCCCAAGTCAATATACCTTTCACAGAGCAGATACTTTCTCATATTCCTCAGAATTCACTTAATCAGTTTCTATAAATGCATGGGAGGAAAAATTTAATTTCAACCAATTATTCTCTCATGTTTTAAATAATAGGTTGGGTTTTGTTCTTTGGTTTTTTTCTCTGTGCTTTGAAGGAAAGGTCTGTGTGACAGCTAACAAAGCTGCCCTGGCTTTGTAGCCCTCATTTTATAAGGCATGAGATAACATGCTCTCTGCATGGGTCTCCATGAGTTCAGCTGGTCACAGCACATGGACAGGCTTCAGGAAACAGAGACTTCTTCCCAACATCTGCACACAGATGTGTGCGGGGGCACCTCTCTGCTAGCAGGGGCCACCGCAGATCACAGGCGTAGCACAAAGAGGGAGTCTGGCAGTCAAGTGAGGTGTGCTTGGGTGGATTTGGGGCCATACCATTGCTCCAGTGTTCCTGCCAACACAAGCAGAGCTAGTAAAGTGGAGGCCATGGAGAATACAGCGTGTAGCGTTTGTAACGGGCTATAGTTGCCTCCGCTCAGCTATTTCCCCCACTGCAGGAAATATCGTCAGTCTATCCATCCATGACTTCTTTTGGCCAAGAGACGGGGAGAGCCTGTGTGGTGACACAAGGCAGCATATGTGGCCCTGCCACCAGCTAGAGGGAGCACCCAGCCACCAACCAGACTAACCCCGGGAGAACTTTCTGTTCATCACCTCCCTCCTTTCACTCTACCCACATGTTAATGCATATTCAAACAATGCATCAAAAATAACCGGAAGGCAAACCACCACTGAATCGCCAGCCCTCATTCCTGAATAAGCTGCTCACAGTCAATTGCTTTTTCCTAGTTTAATTTTCTTTGTGTGTATTATAATGCTCTGTGTGCTCAGTGACAATCACTTCTGTGAAGCTGCATTTCATTTCCTCTGACCACTAAAACTGTGATCTGCTTTACTTGCCTGAAACAAGTATCACGCACAGATTTTAATTATTTAGTCATGATTTAGCATGCATGATATATGGGTATCATTATCAATGGCTGCAATATCTCTTCTTTTGGCTATTTAACATGAGGAAGATGCTCTTTGTTATTAACATCTGTTCATCGGGGACACAGACCTTCTCAGCATTACTAGCACCTTCTGTTTTTGTCAGGAGAAGGGAAAGTGATCAAGAGCCTCATCAGAGCCTAATTTGGCACTGATGTGTTTTCCTTTCTCTTAGCACAGCCTAGATCTAAATTGTCCCTTAAAATTAGAGTAGCTTTTAAAATACTACTCAATAACCAGATCTGACTAGGCTTAGAGTAAGATGGTGCAGATACGAATGTAACACTATTTAAATGTTATGGTTGTGTGTGGGCTACAAGATGAAAAATAAGTTAATAAAAGATGTGGTGGAATTAGAAAATAAGATTAGTGAATTGCTTTAGCTGTGAAACCATCTTCTAGCTATGAAAAACAGCTAATCTTATTTTTCCCTCACTAAGCTCATTCTAGTTTTTCCACAGCCCAATGAAGACCTCACAGCAGAAATGTCCCCTTTACATTTACCTTCTTATTATAGCAGGCATTTTATTAAGGCTTTTTAAGGACAGATCTCTGATTTGCAGTAAAACAATACTGGTTCTTCACTGTTTTTCTCTGGTGATGTTAGAGCAGAGGCACTGAGCTGTTTGCAGAAGGGTGTTTCTGCTCAGCCTGTTTCCAGGCAGGTTAAACCTGAAGGGATGGATGTACTTTGAGGAAAGATCACATTTGAACTTTTTTTTCAGATCCCTCTTAAAGCAAAAATAAACAAACAAACAAACAAAAAAAAAAAAAAAAAAGGAAAAAAAAAGGGGATTTCCACAGAAGGGTTTGATTCTGTGAGTGCTGCCAATACTTACCAAATATAACTTTTGTGCTCCAGACCAGGATCTTATTTCTTCCAAAAAGCAAGCATCAAAATCTGATCATGTAGATAAAAGAGAACACTTCTCATGAATATACTGTACATGATTAAAACTCCAGCTCCCTATGGTTTAGACCTGGAAGACATTTTAATTATCTATCTAACATCTTGCTATTTCTGGAATTTTGACTGCGAATGTTTCTGACACACTGGTTCATAGAGTATCCTTTCCTCATACTGTGCTTTTTTTTATACTCCAGATGTACAGTAAACAACAAAAGCTTGTTTTATCTTTTACTCTCCATCAGATGAAAGTGAAAGATAACTACAAGGAAAAAAAAAATTAAAAATTTAATCAGAGATATCTTGCTTATAATCTAAAAGTCCCATACCAATCTCAGATATGCTTTACCAAATAGGCCCAAACTGCACATAACTAAAAAATACAAATATTAATATTACTCTCAATAAACTTTTAAACATCAGCAAAGGAGAGCCTTACATCTTTCTCATTTTGCCAGGTAAAAATATACACACTTTAATACATAATTATTATCGTTAATAAACTTTAGAAAATTTCAGTCCCTTGCTGTCAAAAACTTGCAGTACAGGAAAAAAAAAAAAAAAGCCATGATAATCATAGTCATGTTTTGATTCTGAATACATAAGAGGTGATTTTCCAAATGTAATCCAGCTTATGGGGTAATACTCCTACTAATAATATGCTAGTGAGAACCTCAAATGCAGCACATGAAAGGTAGATATTATGTTTACAGTGGAATGTCTTTAAAGTTTATATTAGAGTGAACACACAAATAGTGTTTTTAAATCATGGAGTTGTTATATATCCTGAATGAGAAATATGAAGAAACTTGGACAGACTAAACCTGTGCCGAGTTCTTGAGTGGTTTCTAAAATTGCCTTATCACTTTTTAAACAAGAGTAGTGGACTGAGGGTTTAATATACCTCAAATCTTGACAAATTTTTTCTCAAGTTTCTGTTTCCTAGATTATTCCATGAGTTTAATTGATTTGAAGTAGATGACTGATATCTATGTTTTGACCAGTAGAAAAATGTCTACACTGTGAAAATAAATGCAGTGATAGGATGCATGAGCTGCTGAAGATCTTAGCTTGCAAAGCAGAACTGTGCCGTGTAGCTTATCCAAGGAAGGATTAACTTTGTTACCCAAGCAGTATCCCTTGCTGCACTTGGCAGCCTCTCACAGGACACGTTAGCTGAAGCACAGCAGCGTGCAAACACAGCTGGCATCTGAACTGGAGTCCTCATGGCAGCTGGCAGCCAGACCTGTGCCAGCGCAGGCTGCACTTCATGACATTTAGTGTTGCCATGTCCATTATCTTCAGTCAGGTCAATAATTAATTCAGGATTTATAAAAAGTTTGTAAAAGAAGCCTTTAAACTAGGGGTGTGGTTTTGTGAGCTAAGTCTACAAATAAGACCTTTTCACGTGAGAAGAAAAACACAGAAACTTGAACTAGTGAATTCATATGTATTTTGTGAGACCAGATTAACCACTTAGATGATAATCTATCTTGTCTTTGTGCGCAATACGTGCTTCTGTAAGTTCATTGATTCCTACATCCATAACCTCATGTTGAGTAGTATCTCTTTAGAAAGACTGCTTTTTTAAAACAGGTCGTGTCAAACTCATTTTATATGATGGGCTTGATCTGATATCCTGGTGCTTGGTAGCAAACACTTTCAGCAGAAGTTATTAAGTCGAAAAGTATTAACATAAAAATAAGCTATAGTGTTATTCTAGCTGCATTATCAACCAATAGATGCCTGTTAATAACTCTAACAAGGAGATCTGCAGGAAATGATTCTTATATCTTTTGTCTGCTGCCTTTTTTTCTGTTCCCCTAAATAGAAATGGGATTTTGGAAGCTGATGCAGTCAGCTTTCAGTCAGCTAGATCCTGAATTATTTGTGCCATGGGTGCAGGGACACCTCCGTGTATTAGCTCAAGTGCAGCAACACAAAAGCTGCTCTCAGGAGCAGGCAAGTACAGCTAGTCTTCTGTCACGCAGGGCCTGAACCAATATACCTGCTAGATCTATGATGGCTGTGTATAAGCTCAGCTCCATTGCTGTCTGGCTGTGTTTCCATGGAAGGAGTTAGAGGAGACTAAGTCATCTCAAAGACAGTCAAATCCATCTGGGGTCTGCTAAGTCCACTCAGGTTGTGCCTATTGAACTGAACATCCACTTTGGTAGCAGACACATTTCAGAAGGGCTATTTTGGAATGTTATATGGCTGTAGTAATGTGTGGATCCATTCATGTGTAACACTGACCTTAATACAATAAATGCTGGGAAACCAGATGCTTAGAGCATTATTCGGGTATATTAAATAGCTCCATTGAAGACAACTTTGATACAGCAAAATTCAAACTGTTTTGGAGCTAATTTGTTAGTCTATCTCAGCTAAGTCTGATTTCTCACAGGGATGTTGTGACACATGTGTACCGTGCTGGATTTCAGTTTTATAACACTTTTTTTCTCTGGGCAGTTGCATCAACTATAATCATGTCTCTCATTCTCAGGGAATGAAAAGTTGACTGTCATAGAATGGTAGGGGTTGGAAGGGACCTCTGGAGATCATTGTGTCCAACTCCCCTGCCAGAGCAGGATCACTCAGGGCAGGCCACACAGGAACAGATCCAGGTGGGTTTTGAAAGTCTCTAGAGACTGTTTCTGTAGAGTTGATGGCACACACACACATTAAAAGCAACCTTGCTGCTGAACTACTCTAACCTACAAAAATTGCTGTGGTACTGCCTCTAAGCTGACTAAATGTAGAGCAGCTCTTGCAAGCTCTGTGTTCCCCTTGAAAATACTGATTTACTGATTCTTCCCTCAACCACCATCCAAGCATTGTTCTCCTTGGAGAACGTGAATGTTTAAAACATATAGCTGAGGCAATAACAGCTTTTAAAATGTCTTGCATACTCAACTCTGATTTCTGATTCCATAAATTCAACTGGACTTATGCAAGTTTTGATAATTTGGGCAATGTCATAATAGTTTTCTGAGCAACCGCTTCTGCTCAGTATCTCTGCACCTCAGGCCACAAACAAAAGTAATCCATGCAAGGCTTTGACCATTAATGCTTTGATATGGAAACAAGTCATTGGGCTATCAAAACTCATTGCTATCTCTTAACAAGGCAGACTTATGTTGGCAAAAATAAATGCAGGGATTTGAATTTGCAATAGGGTTCTTTCCAAGTCAGCCAGCTATGGTAGTGTCTGAAAAATTCTGAGATAACCTGTACCACATTTCATGTTCAGAATGAAGTGTATTCACTTCTGAACCAGGGTGAAAAAAGTTCTGGGCTGTCATCTTACCCATGTCACCCATAAAGTGTTAGCAGCACTTATCCTGGGGGATGTGCACTTGTGGGGCTCAGCTCCATCCCTGGATGGGGACTATCAAAGGCTGCAGCCTAGGCTTGCCTTACAGGTTGTTGGAGGGAAGGTGTGAGGATGCTCTGTGTGTTGGAAAGGAAAGAGCTGATATGAAAGTTTTCCTCATGCTGCTTTGGCTTGGAAACTGGAGTTGTTGAGTGAAAGTGGTGGTTTACATGGATGTTATGGTCATGAAGCCATGCTGGGTAATGGAAAATGGTGCTCTTTTAAAGAGGGGTGGCAATAAGTAAGAGAGATTAGTGAAGGAGAGAGTTCCCAGTATCAGGTTAGTCTGTTGAAGTGGTTATTCCTGTGATTCTCAATACATGTGGGTTTAGTGAGAGGGGCTGTTTTGGACAGTGGAGGAAGGATATTCATTCATAGTCATCATGAATAAGAACTATGGACCTTCAAAAGGTTGCTGGCTGATTCCCTGAAAAATTTCCAGAAGCAAATACTCTTATTATTGAAAGACAAGCACACAACCAATCAAGAAAAACTATCTTCTGTAAAATGTTTTGTATGGATACTGTAAATAGAACAGTGATATAGTAAAGTAGACTTAGTTTTTAGTGAGAGCTTGGAGTTTGGCTGGGGTAGGAATGGTATGACATCGGTTCCTACTTTTAGACCCAACTTTGGATAAATATTACACAGTGTTTCAAATCAAATGGAATTGCCATGATGAGAAGCTACTTTTCTGGGGTTGGATGATGGAGCTGGGTTGATTTCTTTGTTCTTGAGTTAGACTTGTGAAGAATGTCAAGGTAACAGCATGAGAGCAACATCTGTGAAGTGCAAGCACTAGTAGGACAAGTGTCCAGATATTGTCTTCTGTGGTTTTCCTCTCTGCTCTGAAAGTAGCTTCAGGGTTTGAAAGGCTGTGCAGACCACTTAACCATTGATAATCCAAGAATTCAGTGTATGGACAATTGTTATTTATGTCATGAAATTGCTCCAAAGGTTCAAGTGTCTTATGTGCCAGCACAGCAAGTTTCCCTTGAGGTTCCATCAGGACTGAATTTAAATGGCTTTGAGTCCAGGTAATTCCAGGCCAATTTTCTTCAGCCACAATGAACCTGGGAAATTGCCTTTTTCAGGAAGTGTCGAGATTTGTGCCTAGAAACCCCTACTCCAGGGGCTGGGTATAAATCTTTAGTGTTCCCATTAATCCTTTAAACTGGGGAACATAAACATCTGGAAGCTTGCACTTTCAGAGTTCTGTAACAACATCTCCAACTGGTTGTTTCACTTCTTTTGTCCATAATTATGCCCCATTTCATTTTCCATGTATTATTCATATATACCTTAAGTTTAATCACCAACCCACTAAAGTTAAAATCACACTACACCTGGATATAAATACCATCACACTGGAGCTGAGAACACGTTATGCCTTATCCATAATTACTGTCTTGCTGAGGTAAAGTTCCCACCTTTTTTTGTGATACCACCAAGGCTTTTCTAGTTATCAGTGCCTTTTCATACCCATATAACAAATGAAACCTTTTACAGTTCTTTTCCTCTTGGGTCCTTTCCTCTTGACACAGGGAAACTTTTTACATTTCATGCTCAGCCTTCTAGTTAGCTGTTTTCTGCCATGTGTGAAGGGAGTGTTACCCAATTAGGGCTGTGGTGCCTTTGACTGCTGAAATAACTCTGGGTTTGTCCCTTGTGTTCCCCCAGCAGAAGATTGCCTGGTGCTTCTTGTGTTACCCGGGAACCATGTCCAGCAATAAGCCCAGAAAATGCCCTCCTTTGCCTGAGATGGCAGACTGTGCCCTGCACTCACCCCTGCCTGGCAATCCTCACCTTCATTTGCTTCATATGTGCCTTGTGATAGGACAAGGGGCAATGGATTCAAGCTTGAGTACAGGAAGTTCCACCTCAACATGAGGGAGAACTTCCTTACTGTAAGGGTTACCAGAGCACTGGAACAGGCTACCCAGAAAGAGTGTGGAGTCTCCTTCTCTAGAGACTTGCAAGACCTGCTTGGATGCATTTCTGTGTGATCTGCTCTAGTTTTGTCCTGCGCTGGCAGGGGGGTTGGTCTTGATGATCCTCGGAGGTCCCTTCCAACCCCTAACATTCTGTGATTCTGAGTGCTCTCCAGACAATTTTGTGACTTCAGTAATGAACAAAGACACTAATATAGACTCGCCAGAGTATTTCTATGGACAGCTCTTTGGTATTAGGACAATAGTCCTGTGCAGTGGGACAGTGTGCTGTGTTGGACTGGCAACATGCCTATGCTTGCTAGAGACCTGCACATCCCCATTATATGGAAATAAAGCTGGTCTTGTAGGCTGGGCTTTCTCTTTATTTACTGGGTCTTACCTGGAAGTCTGTGAACAAACTGACCTCTTACCTATTCAGTCATGGGTTTCCACAGATAGTTGTGGTTGAGTACCTGTCTCTTCTGTTGTTTTCTGAGAAGCATAATTTCTTTTTCTGTTCTTGGTTCACTAGTCTGTTCAAACCACCATGTGCTACCCTGCTATCTTGAGTTCAGATATTACCTCCTTATAATAGATATACATATACACATATAATAATAAGCAGTGAATTTTGAGTAGACAGTTATAGTAGGACTGCACTTGTATCTTTTTTTTTAACTCGTATTTTTGTCAGGCCACTTAACAAAACCTTGGTTTTGAGGGTGGGGGTGGTGGAGAAAGAAAATTTCAGGCAGGAAGTCATTGTGGCCTAAAAGTTTTTTAGGCCTAAAAGTGTCCTAAAAGCTGCTTAGCTGTGACATTTATTTGGCTTATACCTAGTAAGTATCAAAATTATTCCTACAAAAGGAGCTGAAACTCTGTACTTTGAACTTTTTTTTTTTTTAATGGAAAGCAAAACCAAGTTAAATGCAAAAAAGAACCCCTAAAATTGGCTCATGTCTGTGTTAAACATAAAAATTTTGCTGCTTTGTTCAGTTTCTCTGTTTTTTCTCATGCTCTTATATGAAGTTAATATGTACACTTAGTGCCTTATAGAGAAAGCTGAACTTTTCTCCAATCATTTTAATACCTGAGGTCAACAGTGCATAAATGGAGTGAGAAAAATTTATTTGAATTTGTTGTCTGGCTATAATTAAAACCACTAGTGTTGTTCTAATGCTGCCTTTGTTACAGAAATCACAGCAGTGAGTGCTACATCTCACCTTATGTTATCTTCAAGAAGCCTTTCATGCTTATGTATTTAATTATCTAGCTTACTTTTAATGTATTTGTCAAGCAATCTTAAATATATTATTGCAATACCATATCTGCAATACTATCTCCACATAAACAAATGTGCTTTTTAACTACAGCATTGAGAACTCCCTCTGGTAGGATTCCCAAACTGCTCTGCAGGTTGCTGGCTACAGCAGTCTACCAAAACAAATCTCTTACCATGATCAAGGTCAGAGCCAGGTCAGTCATTCACAGAATATTACATCTCTTCTTGGAGGCAGGAAGCATTTGATATTTGATTTCCCTATGCACCATTCTTTGATGGATTTTCCTTTTCTTTCCTGCAGAGGGAAGAAACTGTTATGTTAAAACTGTTATATGTATTTACATATAATGACTGATCTACATTTAATACTGATAGTGTCCTGGAAAACCATTAAGGAAATGCATCTTCTGGCTCTGCAAAAGTATGTAGAATGTTATTCAGCTGAAGTCTAAGGTAATCTATTGTGGAAAAGTGCGTTCACATGAGGACATGGGTCATTGTGGCTTACATTTCACATTAGTTATTTCAGTAAATGTTTAATCCCCAAATAGACTTCTGCAATGATTTATGAATGATCTAGGAGAGGAACACTGCTACCATTTTAGATGGCCAAGTTACCTAGATAATTCTGTTAGGCTAATTTGTCAGAGTAAGACAAATGTTTCAAATTTCTGTATATTCTCTGGAAAACTAGCTGTCTAATGTGGCTGAAAACTGAGCAATGTACATGCATACTTTGATTCTAGTGTTTTG
The DNA here is from genome assembly GCA_024611175.1 of Megaceryle torquata. NCBI lineage: Eukaryota > Metazoa > Chordata > Aves > Coraciiformes > Cerylidae > Megaceryle > Megaceryle torquata. The sequence continues at coordinate 70,620 of JANIJG010014886.1, forward strand.
ATAGCAAAAATACCAAAAGAGTACTAAACATCTGGGAGGACTCCTGTGTTTCATTGCATGGCATTCACACTTCTTTAACTAAGAATTGATAAGATGTTTATTTTACATAGTTTTGCAATGTGGGATTTTGTTGTGTGGTGAGGTCTTTTTGTTTTGGTGTTTTAGTTTTGTGTTTTGGGGGTTTGTTTTTTTGTTTGTTTGTTTGTTTTTATTATTTTATTTTATTTTTTTTCTTTTTCTTTTTTTTTTTCCCTTCAGTTCAACTTGCTTCACTTTCCCCTCTTTTGGCTCTTAAATGTTAGGGCTATCAATGTCTTCTGATGCAAGGAAAAACTAAGTTGTGGTATGTCTTGCATCTTTAGGAAGGTAGTGGTCTCTTGTCAGTATGCTGTGGGTGTTGTTGTGCTGGAATGGAGGAAAACCTTTGGTTTTAGGAGGTTAAAAGTGAGTAAAAATCCAGTTAACCAAAATCAGATTGTTATCTGTGACAAGATCAGGACAGCTATGAATTACAGAAAGTGCAAGATTATACGATTGATGGCAAAGCATTTTACTGAACTTAAAAGCCATGGTAAACATGATTCCCTAGTAGAGCATATCCATACTGCAGTGTGAGCCCTCCCTCATGCTGTCATTTGCCTTCATGAAGGACTTCAATAAACTACCTATGACCAAAAGAGAGTAAGGTCATAGTGCATTACACTAGAGAAAGACCCTGGAGAGACCAAAGTACATATAATTTATTTCATTCTATTCTTATTTGATCATATGCAGAAATGTTTAATTTCATTAGCTGACTTGTATGTTGCTGTCTACATTTAACCCATGTCCAGGGTTGAACTATAGCAGTTGCTCTATCACTTGATGACCCTTCCCCAGCGAAGAAGGGGGATCAGGAAAAGGAGAGGAGGTTGGAATGAAAAGAGTTTTGATAAAACAGCCAAACTAATACTAATGCGAGTATAATGTAAATTAAATTATATTCAGCCCAGTAACTAAACAGATAGTGGCCCCAACAAACAGGAAGGCAGTCCTCGAGATTAGAAAACTTCCCTCATCCTCAGCAAACTTCCCCCTTTATACTGACCATGATGTTTATGGTCTGGAATACACTTGTGAGCCAGCTCAGGGAAGCTGCCCTGGCTGACTCCAATCTGCTGATGACCTGCAGACCGTGGCTGGCCTGGGATTCTGTCCCAGGGAAACCAGGACAATTGCTTAGACATATGCAACGCTCTACATGTTGAATATATAGAAAGAGGTAATTTGACGTATTCACAAGCTATGCTCAGCAACATGATATTCTTAAAACTGTGTAACAAACCATGGAATATATTAATTTTAAAACAGTTATTGAAAATCTTGTGTGCAACTGATTAAACTTTACTGCCAAGCAAGACAGAAAGTATCTTATTTTCAGTGTAAAGCTAAAGAAGCTTGGGCTATGTTATCTGGCTTGCAAGCACTCCAGAGTGGTAAAAAGGTTGCAAACGTGAATAACAATCTGAGTTTATGCTAGGAAATAGAAAGAAGAGTAAAATGAGAAGTTTTTATGATCCCACACTCTTATGTCCTACATAAGGATAGGTGTTGCTCAATTCTCTACAAATAGATCTTATAACTAATGTAATACCTGTTTACACATACGAAAGATAGATTTTTTCTTATGTATCCTGATCCATTTTAAAATGAAATGAAGTGAAATAAACCTGAGCCAATTACCACAAAACCACAAATTTAAAAATAGTGCAAAGACACATTCTTTACTTTCAAGTCTGTAAAGCTAAAGACTTGCTCTCAAGATTCTTCTCCTTTAGCATTTACAGCGATTCAGTCACATAACCTCCCAGCAGAAGCTTGCATAACGTTTCAGCTGTACTGATTTGTTCTGTTGCTTGTGATGAAAGGTGGTACCTGGGGCCTAGCTGTGCCTAAATGGGTAGAATGTAGCTTGTCAAATAAAAGTTCTCTGATTTTGTTAAGCTGTTATTGACATTGGGGTGAAAGAAAATGTACAGATATCATTGAGGAGAGGGAAACGAAATAGTTTCTGGGTACTTCTTTGAATGCATCTATATATCAGGACCAGAAAAATAAGGCAATCTCATTTGCATAAATTGCTCTAGAAGTGTTTTTATGTACATGTTCACAAGAGTGTCTTAAACGGAACAGCATCCTAAATAACAATGTTGCTTGACTATTTTTTTCTTTTATGCCCAGCTCAAAGCAAAGTGGGTCCTGGTCAGAGTAATCTGCGTGTCGCACGTACCCAAGAGAAGCTGTAGCATACTTGTGCTTCAGAGCCATGGTTCCCTGTTTCCAACTGTACTGGAAATGAATCAGATGATGACTGGACTAGTGTAAATCATGTCATACCTGCTCTAGAGGAGCCAAATAACTTGCTGTTGCTTGGTCTTTCTAAGCTGGCTGTGTGGAAATCCTGGGTGCTGTGAATAGAAATACCAAAGATTCTTCTGCTAGCTTGAAAGAGGGTGTAATCAATGATAAATTATACTTATGCTGGCATTTGTGTCTTGTTATTCATGAGAGATGAAGGCTAAAATATTAAGGAAATCCTAATGCAGAGCACCTGTGATGGATGGATGGCTTTCTCTTATTGTTGCTTGTAGTCCTTTAACTGCTTGTCATTAAAGACTAAGATGGTAGAAGAGGGAAACTATCTTGGAAGTTTTTAGGGCTCAGTACCTTCCTATCTTAGCCTCTAGTGTTCTGGGCAAGATATTACAAATCCTTGTTCTTTTTGGAAAAGAAGCTAAAACCATAAATTTCTTTGCAATTGGTTTAACTGACCAGGAAGCTGAAGCTGAATTCAAGAATGCCAGTCACTTTCCATAGTTTTTTTTGATATATAACCAAATATTCAAGGCAGGCACTTCTGCAAGTCTTTCACAAGCATGGTCACTGTCATTCAGAAAGTTACAGATGAGGTTTTCATCACTTCCATTAAATTAAAACCTGAAAAGGTGGAGACTTCCTTTTGGGAAGGAAACCTATAGGTGATGGATTAGTGCAATAAATACAGTGGTCTTTCATCCAATCAGGCTCCCTCACTGAAAAAGAAACACATAGATGCACATAATGTACCTTTTTGGTTTCTTCTCTCCAATTATGCTAACAAGCTTCATGCTGAGAAAGGATTAGGGCTGATGGACAATCAAAGACAATGCTTCCTTCTTGGTAAAAAAGGTGTGAAAAGATATAGGCACTAGAGCTGGAGTTATTAGGCATACCTGCAGGAGGCCATATGACTAAGTTAGGCCATGAGAGACTGAAGTATAGAAAGTGCTTAGTCACTATTCTAAGCTCTTCAATGACATCTTTAACACCTTTTGATTCAAAAGGAAAAGCCACAATGCAAATATTCCCCTGGCAGGTTCTGCTGTGTTTGTGGCTCAGCAGGGCAGCATGACACCTGGCTGAGTAAAATTCCCAGTGGGAGACCTGCACTCACCCTGCCAGTGGGGCACAGGCACCTGCAGGCGCTCAGAAAGCAAAGCTGAAGATGAAAGAGGCAGGAAAGTCCTATGGAATAAGCCCTCTACCAATCTCGTTCTGTAAGTAGGAGAGGAGTGAATTAAAAGGTAGAATCAAAAGAAATGTTATGTTAAGTCCCTCTAATACTTTTTATTAACTGTATTATTGCTTCTTTGGAGCACTTCAGAGAGTAGCCAAAGCAAGATGGTCAGGGAAAGACAAATCTTCTTGTTCTTTTTAAAAAAAAAAATAATTTATACACACTTTGGCTCTCCTGATCTTTTATTCAGTCTTTCCTGAACATATTTTACTTTAATAAGACTTTACTTTAATAATTTTACTTTTTCAATAAGAAAATTTAAAGATTGGATCAATTTTATTTCTTCTTTGCAGATGGCTGTTTATTATCCCTTTAAAATTTATTCCTAACCTTGCACATGCAGTTCTGTTGGACCACCATAATTATATCTTGCTTGCTCTCTGCCTATATGGACTATTGATGCTAGCCTGTGAAACCCAGTGGTCTCCAATTGAACTAATCATAAAATACTATGTAAACATCTGTCTGCATCAAGGATATAGATTGAGTTACATTCCACACAGACAATGTGAAATAAAAATATTGTAACTGAGAAATGGGTATCTAATACAAATGTTATTAATGTACCTCCCAAAGACTGCTCAGAGGCAAAGGTGACCACAGGGGCGGAGGTAGATGGTTACAAGCTGCCTTCTCTAACATCTGTGTAAATAGTGGAGTGGTGGCCCCTCTAAGTTACAAGGGCTGCAGTTTCAAATATTAAACTACAAAAAAGTCTGTCTGTGACTGTACTAAAGAAATTGCCTCTACTATCTTTTCTTTTTTCTTTCTGTGGCTGCTGGTATTAAGACAAATACCAGAAGACCACCAAGGAAGAAAGGGGCAGGAAAAGGACAGATGCATAATGACTGACAAGATTTAATTGACACAGTAGTGACTCATACTGTCTGTTCTCTTTGTGGTGATGTTATCCTTTGCATGTTGATAGCACTAATCTTCTAAAGAACCATATTGAATTGATTCATAACCCCTCAATTATTAAAAATTAAAAAAAAGTTTCTTCTTTAAAAATTATTCTCTTTCCTAAACCCCAAATATCCTGGATATTAAAACAGCTAAGCAGAATGTTTAGAATAAGTTTTGACGTCAAGGTGAGACAGTTAACTGTTAAAAACAGCATTTAAAATGATCGTTGCTGTAGACAGCAATAGTCTAGAGGAAGTATAGACAGGTCTTTTATAAGAGGAAACTATGACACTGAAGACCTATCTCTTCAGATTTTGCTGTTAGTCTTCCCTGAAAGACTATTTTCTTATAACTGACCTATGCCTGATTTTTTTCAGCCTCAGCTTCAGCTTCTGTTTGCAAACAGATGTCAAGGAACCCATGTAAGAATGCAAATATGAGCATGTGTTATAAATTTATAAATTGCTCCAGAGTATGTTGTTGTAAGGATGTATGGATGGAGAATGTGATTGAATTTAAATGCAGCTTGCTATGTATGTAGGAAGATAAGATCAGAAATAGCCAGTTCTAAATTTTAGTGTTTCTGTTTTCTCTTCAGTGGACATAAATGTCGACACAATGAGATGTTATGACCAGTCTAAGTACACAAATATCAGTAATAAAATTAGAGAAAATTTAAAGTTTTCCACTGCAAGCAATCACAAGTTTAATATCAGTGACAGCTTTTGATTATAATTCCCCTAGGTGAAAACTGATTTTTACAGCAGAGTTGTTAATAAATTCGGGTATAGTGACATTACATTGGATTAGAACTCTTTTGCTGCAACACTGGAAGTATTGAGGCATTATTTTAGAAACTCCCTTAAATGAGAAGGCCCCAAGGTACATGAGGAATTTTTAAAAGGAAATTGTGAGGTCTAGTAATGATCTAGAGAGATTTTCCCCAAACTCTTAATCATCACCGAGTCTTGAGTCCACTGCAGGTGATTTACGTCCATAAACACTACTTTGAATTTTTCCATCTCCCTGTCCTTGTGTTATTACATTTTCCTGAAAAGCATATATTTCAGGGCAGTACAGGTTTAGGTTTCAGTCTAGACTGAAGGTTTTATCTTCCAGTTTCTGTTGGGGGTGGAAGGGAAGGCACACAGGGACCAGAGAGGCAATATGGTACAGCATTGCTAATACCTCAGTGGTAAGGTCGTTTACCTAGTTAGTGCAGAAATTAAGTTGGCTTTTAAAGGTCAGAGGTAGGAGGCAAAAAAAATCACAAAGTTCCTAACCGTGCAGATGTAACTGATTTATTCACAGCCTGCAATTCGTCTTTATAGAATTCCTGTAAGTTGTATTGATGATGGTCTTCCCTGTGACTGTGTCAATAGAATAGTTTCTATTAAAAAAACCCAACCAACAACACAAACAAAAAAACAACCACAAAACACTACAAAACCAGAATAATTTTTGTGACTTAATTTTGTGTTTTGGTAAATGAAGATTAATGAGGTTAATTGAGTATTTCATTTTGAGAACCTACTTGTTTCCAAAAGAAACCCAATATTCTTCAAATAATCAAAAAAACCCCCAACCTCCACCCACCTCTTCTTTCTGTAATGTGGTGTCTCAGAGAAGGCCCATGTGGTACAGTGCAGCTCGGTGATGATGAACCAGTTTGAGCAGACTTGTAGGATAACCTGATAAGTGCATCTCCTATGCATCAATACTGTCTCTAGATCCTGAAATAGATCATCCCACACTACACCACATACAACTGGCCTCTAATTTCCCCAGGGAAAGACATTTTAATTGTGCCTCGTTATGATATTTGAAACAGTTGAATTCAGAAAGGTATGAAATTATGTATGCAACTGCAAGGATGCTAACTTTTTGCATATATTTGACAAATTTGATTGCCAAGCTGGCAGAAGATTGGTCAGAATAGTATAACTGAATTTCAGTACAATATGTTTAAGTCTATATACAATACAGGTATGGACTTAATGTTGGAGATGTCACATTACTTAGCATTAGCATCACAGTTCTTCCCTTCCACTGTTTGCTACCTCTGATTTCAGTGAAGCAGTTCCTGATTAACCATGATATTCAGACAAAGATTTTAAGGTAAAAAGCCAATATCAAGCTCAGCTGTAGCCGTTGAAGGGAGGCAGGGAGTAAGATGTGAAACAAAATCCTCTTGCATTTAGGGAGAAGTTAGTCTAATCACTGGGCTAAGGCATAAAAAAGTGAGTGGCTGTTTGCAGGATACTTCTATTGGAAAGGTAATTGCTATGGTATGTGCTGGGCTCAGCAGTCTGTACTGATAGTCTGGGTCATGAGATAAGAGGGATCAGAGGCAGGAACACCCTTTGCTTTGTGAGTCGTGGTGCATAAGGGTAAGCTCTAGATGCTGTAACGCAAAAGTGTGGGGAAGTTGTGTGGATGTCTAAAAAAAACCGTGTCAGGTGTAGTGTGGAGGGACTCCTGTGCTGAGCACCACTGTAGAGCAGGCTCTTAACAGAACTGCTCTTTGGAGGTGAATCAGTGCAGGGACCCAGCAGCTGGTTTGTGTTTCCATCAGAGGAGAAGGATGAGGGTGAATGGCACAGAAGTGCTGTACTGTCATTGGATGACTCTTCCCAATGACTTTCAGGCAGGTAAGAGGATTTCTTCTTCCTCACTCGTAGCATAGCTGCAGAAAAGGGGTGCTGGATGAACTGCCTGCTTTCAGCTGAAGTTAGAGTAATATTTTTACAGTGGAATACTGCTTTATTGACAAGAACATAAGCATATTTTTTATTGTATCAGCATTTACAATTTCTCAACTTTTTAATTGGAAGTTAATGATGTATGGTTCTTCTAGTAACTAAATGAATATTTGAACTGCTGCAAGTTGTTTTAATAATTGTTCAGCTAATCATTTAAATTATCAAAGATCCTTACTTGTGCAAAGTCATATAAACGGTAAAAATTAAAAATTAATCAACTTGATTTATGCAACTAAAAGCTGCCATCTAATGGATATTTTTCAATAAGAAGACAGCAGTAATTATGCTGAAAAAAATATTCGTTCCTGTAGTTTGAACGATTATAGCAATTTCCACCAGGGGATTTCGCAGTCAGGTTCCAGTTCTGGGCAACAGTGATTAATATAATGGTTATTAATGAGAATTCATTTTTGTATATGGAGTGGTGTTTGGGTGTCAGTGTTCCAAAAGCAATGTGGTAGGATATTAATTATAAAAGATAGCATTGGACTGGTGACTAAGTAACTATATTGATTTTTTTCTCGTTTTCTGTGATGTGAAAGGTCAATTAGACTTATAGAAACAATGGAGCCTTTCACAGCAGGAACTATCGTTTCTCTGTGCTGACATCTTTTTAACCATGTACAAAGTTCATTAAATGTGCAAAAGCAGTAATGTTAAAAGGAAGAATGTGATTGGGTCAGAGGTCACAAACCATGGCAAGCTGACAGCCTCTTGTGGATTACGCCACAGGAGCTAAGTAACAGTGAGAATTGCCTTTCAGGTTGCCCACTGGGACCAAGGGGAATGAAGTCATAAGCAGCTAATACTATTGGGTTAATTAAAAGGAATATTGACAGCAGCTTTGTTTGTCTTGTGCTGAATGGGATGCTGTTAACCAAGTATTTTATTGGTTTACATAACATTAGCAAATTTTAGTCTTAAATAACAGATTGCCAAATTTTAACATCCACAGTGTTCCAGTAAACAGGTATTGAACCACACGTCTGGCACTTGTACAGTCTTCTATTTCACTGTCTCCCTTCATCTGACATGCTGTCAGATGTAACCCATTCAAGTAATTTTACTTTCCATTGAAGTCTACTCTCCCAGGTGTTAATGTCCAGATGTTTTCACAGGAAGGTTACAAGCAGCTAAAGCTCTCCATGAGATATCATGGCGTACTAAATATAACTGGAGTGTCTGCTGTCATTCTGTTTGTTTGCTCATGCATTTATAAAGCTTTTAACTCTTTTAGCTACTGTCTTACTTAAAACCGTAACATTCAAAGCATGCAAAGCAAAGCAAAAATCCTGTGCTAAGGAGAAAAGATATTGTAACTTAGTACTTGGTTTGATTTCTATTATTCTAATGTTTGTAGAACACCTGAGTAAAGCATTTGTGATCATCTTGGTGAAATTAATAGCTTGTAAGAGTACATCTGTGAAGATTTCAAAATTTATTGCCATTGCTGCATAAAAATGACAACTTTTCGTACTATATGTTCAAGAAAATAGCCCTGCATTTTTATGTTTTCAAAGTGTTTTTTCTTCACTGGAATGCTGAAAACATTAATTATATGCTAGATGTGACTAATTTGCTTGTATTCTTCTCAAAACATCAGGGTTTTTACTTTCTGCACTAAAAAGAAAGAACTTGATGTGAAGTCTCCATGTAGCAATGTGTGCCTGATTACTTCGAATTTTGTGTGATCATTCTTTGATTTCAAAATGAGCTCAGAGCTGGCAGTGCAGTGAAGATGTACAGGTAGACTTCAAAGCTGACTTTCTTCTTCCATTTTCCGTTCTGACACTACTGTCCCTTCAGTTTGTTTTGCAGAAGCCTACAGCAATACATACTTCATTATCTGACAATGTTAGCAAAAAAATGGAAGCAGAAATATAATTACTCTCTTCTTTCACATCTCAGTTGATAAACAGTGAAGATGAAATCATGCCTTGCATGTAGAAGAGAGCAGCATTATCAACTGTATTTATATAAGAAAAATGTAAAAGCATGTACTATAGTAATATAGCCACAAATAGTAATTTCTACCTTTTAAAACCTGTTCCTTTTGCGAATCAGGAATAGGTCTGGGAATGGTAGGAGACTCAAAAGGAATTGTACATCCAAAGATTATTAAAGCATCCCACTTATGTTTTAAGGGTTGGATGACTTAGATTGAGAAAAGGACAAATGTGACATCTGACAGCAGCTAGCCTTCTAATAAATCAAATGATCTTGCCTTTCTGTGTTGCTTCAGTTAAAAAGGTATGCAGCCTGTAGACAGCCCTGTGTTGGCAGTTCCACGGTTATGAGGGTGTGCACACTGCAAATAGAGCTCAGTTCATTAAAGACAGTCACTTCATTATTTCTTGCAGTGACTCTTCTCCAATACCTCTTTTGTGGCAAAGTATGGATTAAATTAAGCCCTTCACTTTGGACTATAATCATTGTCTTCTAAAATTCCATCCATTCAAAGCAGCCAGAAATGCCCTGTCATAACCGTTTACTGCTGTATGTTATGTCAGGAAGTTAAACCTCTCGTCTTGAAGGAAGTGTCCAAGCTCTTCAGAGTTGTTAAGGCTGACTGCACAATGGCCCCATGAGATACAGAAGTTCTGCTATCCAATCTTGCACATGGGGACTTGGAGCAGTCTTGCCCAACATTTCACAGCTGTATAGTATAATAGGTATCTCAGGGCTGAGCTCTTATGACCTAGCATAGTATCACAATTGCAAATTCATCTGATCTTTCCTAAGGTCTGGGCACCATACTGGTTGAGGTAGGGTCCAACAAGCAATAAAACTTCCTGCTTCTATAAAAGCTGAATAGTAATTGCTCCGTGGAAAGCTCGGCAGACATAAAGAAGGTGAGATGGAAAAGCACCTTCTGTTCGCATATGCCAAGTCTCTGATGTAAAGCAATATATGCATGTTCAGTGGATAAGCAATGTGCTTTGGAGAGAGATAACTTGACACTTGTATTCACATCTTTCACAGTTCTCATCTGCAAGTGATAACTTTTGACACCACTGCCTGTGTGTGAAGGGTACTGACGGCCAGAGTAATATACAGTTACTGTCCTCATACTGTAAGGCTGGCACCAGAAACATTTCTAATGAAATAGCTCCATGGGTTTGCACTCCAAGCTTACATGGTCTAATTTGAAGGCAAGTAAGTGGGTCATACCTAGTACCTAAGCATGAGCCCTCATCATTAGTGTGTCTGTTATCCAGAGTTGTGTAGCATATCTGCAGGGGTGCAATCTTGCCTCTGGGTGTCCCTGGTATTTGTGGTTACTGATTAGTTGCTACCTCTGGCTCTTCCTGATAAATTCCACATATGGAGACTACGGCCTGCAGTAGCCTGGTGCCATGATGCACTGAAACTGTGTAATGAGTAGCTTTGTCAGAAGTACTAATTTGTACGTTTTCCACAGCTAGTATTAAAAGTTATATGTCTGACTTGTTGACTGAGGTTTATGTACAAAAGAAGCATTGCCCAAACTCCACCTGCAGCATGGGTTTTACTTCAAAGCTGCTGCTGTTTACAAAGCATTCTTTTGTCTCTACAGTGGATTTACACCTGAATATCAAGTTGGCTGAAAAAACAATAGGGTGCAAAGGATTATAAAACTCATCAGATTAATTCCTCTCCTTTTGTATTGATGACAAATGAAGTATATCCTCATAGTGGCAAGTTCTTACTCTGAAGTGATCAAAAGGTTTGGCCCTAATGTATGTTAGTTCATTAAAACAAGCAAACAAACAAAGTAAAAACAAGAAATGTGGACCTGTGAGCTCACTTGAGCACAGACCACTGCACGGTAGCATCATGCTTGTTCCCAATAGATGGGGATAAGCCAGCTTCAAACCACAAGCTGTAAGTGCCTGACAGATGTCTTTGTGTGGCAGTGCATCATGATTGCTTCCAGACAAGCACTGGCTCACACGTCGCCCTCCTGAGCCACGGATGTCTCTGTGGTGGCTCTTCAGCCAAATGCTAAAATAGATAATGTTCATTTAAGTCTGATAAATGCCTGGTGTCTGTCAGGGACAACACTGTAACATCCTGTGGCAGCCTTCCTTTTAAACAGTCTGTAGATTTTATAGCCTTCGGCAGATATGTTGGTTCTGTGAGGAAACATATAGCTGTTCTGCATTGTCCACTCTTCCCTGTCATATTTTGAATCTCCTTGTGAACAGGATCTTTTACTCCTTGTTTTTTTCACCACGATGACTTTTTGATTATGTAAGCTGAAGTAATCTCTTAACTTTTCTGGACATTCTCTGCTCTAGATCTCAAAGATTTTTTTTCTCTCCCCTAGTTTAAAGAGTATCTTTGGAGAAAGTGCCTACTGTTAAGTAGAAAGCTCTATTACTGAGATTACAGCTCAGCTGTAAGGTGCAAAAGTTAAAAAAAAAAAAAAAATCCGCTATTTTAGACATGATTGCTTCTTCATGCACTTTTCTGTTGTCCTTCAGGCTGATGTCACATTTTCTCCACCTGCAAGTAACTGCCTTATGTTATATGAGAAATGAAGAAATCATGTGAATTACCTCCCCACTCTAGTACAATAGCATGAGATTGAGGAGAAATTATCTCATTTGGGAGGAATGTGACATCCCAACAGAAGTGTGTGGCTGGTTGTTACTTTTTCATGAAAAGATAAGAAAAAAGAAAAGGGAAAAATTAGTAAATATTCTTGCTTTAAACTTCCATTTTAGGGATGCTACCTTCATGCAGAAATGCTATTCCTTCATACCCACACCTGAATTATAGCATGTAATTGTAGCCCTTCATGTGCTTGATGGTCCTGGGTGCTTCTGCCTTCTTCACAAAGCTGTTTGTTACCAATTATTCATTTGCTCTTCAGCTATACCTAGTGGGTTATACTACTCTTGAACCAGATCCTTAGATTTGTCTTGGCTTCTAAATTGTTCAGAAAAAGATGAACCAAAGTGTGTTGGTTATTTGAAAAGCATACTCAGTCTGGTTACACTCCAGGAAAAAAAAGAAGGTTATGTTATTCATGTATGTTATGACTGTAGTCTTCTCTATTCAATATAAAAAATAATTGTGAACCATCTGCAATGGTGAAACAAAGTCTCATTCTCTTTAAGTCCAGAGAAAATGACCTGCTGGACATCTATTTTCAGGTTCACTCTACTAGTCTGTACCACTGGTTTTGAAAATAAAATGGTTGAAGTTTGGAAATGCCAAAAGTAAAAAAATATACACACGAGTAACAAAAAATTGACAGAAGCATATGTCTTTCCTTGCTCACCTTTATGAAAAATAATGCTAGAAAAAAAGAGATTTTGAGGTTCTGGCAGTGTAAAATGCCACATTTAAAATCTAAAAAAGTGTTGAAATTTACATTTATCTTTTTTCTTTAAATCTGAAAATTAAACTGCTTTGAATTACTTCCAGAGACTTAGACCTACATACAATACAATCTACCAGGCCATTCACCTTGACTCGGTATCCTGACTCTGATCAAGGCTAGCATTTAATAGAAATGGCTGAGTCATGGAATAAATTGTTCACAGGAACAGTTTTTCTCTAATCTTCTTTATTTAGAGTTGTCTTATATTCCACAGCATGATGTTAAGCAACTGTGATACATCATGAATAGTGGGAGCATCTCAGTTCTGAAAAGCAGATTATTTAGCTATGTTTTTCAAAACTTCCTATAAATCAATGTACATTTTTTAAATGAAAAAGAAAAAAAACCATAAAATTTTGGAACAAGTTTCTTTCAAATGTATATAGTACTGCAGCATAACAATTATATAGGAAACAAACATAGTCTTGCTAAAGTCAGGCTTCATCTAATAGCTTCCACATACTTCAGGGTGGAAAAAAATTATATACAAATGTCCTCAGTCTTTTGGAAAGGCTGTGACCTGCATGATATTTAAAAGTCCACAGGAGTATATAGGAATGAACACAGCAGTTGTTCCTTCATAGTATGTTATTACAAAGAGAACTGGGGGTCAAATTGCATGAATGATAAATGGAAGGTGCTTGAAATGAGTTGGTTCTTTTTTGAACATTATACATTGACCTTGGCAGTTTTGACAATTACATCCATCATTTCTAAGAATCCATTCCAGAACACCCGTCTGTTCTCTAATGTGGCCAAGTAAACAGGATTTGTGAAAATACGAATCAAAGATTGATCTCCTGTGCCTATACACTGATTAAGAGTTGGTTTCTTGGTGCAACTTTTTCATTCTATGAATTATGCGAAGACCATAATTCACCATGGCACACCTGTAGACAGGCATGTTGGAATGCTTTAATCTTCACTCACAAGGTCTCAGTAGGATCAATAGTTGACTTCTGATTTTGATAAGCAAACTGGAATAAAACCATTAAAAAGCACATTGTACACAGCAAGAATGATGTTTCACTGCCTTAGTGTTCCCCCTAGCAACAGAACTTGCTGAAGACAAAGATGAGACAAACCAGTGTGGAAAAACTTAGCTGCCCCTGAACATCAACATTCCAAGACACTCATAGTAAAAATAAGCATTTCTGCTTGGAATTTACAGCTTATCCATCTCAGACTGACCATATAAACAGGCCTTGTAATCTTTAGACAGGTAACAAAGCACACCTATAATAGCAATGTTTAATGGGAGGTGTTTTTGGGTAATACCTTTTCATCAGAACAATTCATTTGAAAGATTCTAAGCTGAATCACACAGAGAATTGCTATGGTTGGAAAAGACTGTTAAGATCGTTAAGTCCAACTATTATCTAACTCTACCAGTACCACCACTGCACAATATCCTTGAGCACCATATCTAGATGGCTTTTAAATAGGGATGGCAATTCAACCACCTCCCTGGGCAGCCTGTTCCAGTCTCTGTCAACCCTTTCAGTATAGAATTTTTCCTGATGTCCAGCCTAAATCTCCCCTGGTGCAACTTGATACCATTTCCCCTAGGCCTTTCCCCAGTGTCTGCTCCACAGCATCAGTGGTGACAGTGATATAATTGCCATGATGGGTGTTGGATTTGGTATTGGTATTGTAAATATTTATATATATTTCATTGTATTGTTATTATTTTAAGTAAAGCTGTTTTACTTTGCTAATCCGTAAGTCCTTCTCTGTTCCCTTTCTCTTCCCCTTTGGGAAGGGACAGGGACTAATAGAGTGTCTGGCACTCATCTAGTGACTGGCCCAGCCCTAATCCTTGACATATTCCATCTCTTTAGCTATGCTAAAGATATTTAATACCTTCTGTACTCTTTGACAAGTGATTGTGTAATACTTGATGTATATTATTTAAAAAAATTAATCAATTGGAATATATTAGTAAAATGAAAGAGAATCTTGAATCTGCAGAAACTCACTCATTCTTAATTTTACTTACCATTCTTTCACACCAATTTCAGTAGGACTGCTTACACTTACATAAAGCATATGAGTGAGACTGTGAAGGAACCAGGCTGAAAATGCCTGACAAAAATGGACTGATTTCAGATACAAACCACAGAAGGTAAATGTGTAAAGTGCTATGATGTCAATGAAGCACCTTTTGCCAACTGATGTCTTATATTGATCCAGGTTATCTGTAGATGTATATTACACTTGAAAATGGAAATCTGTTTGGTTTTGTTTTCTATGTGGTTTTTTGTTTGGTTTTGTTTTGGTTTGGCTTTGCTGCTGTTATTTTGGGTTTTTTTGGGTTTTTGGTGGTTTTTTGGGGGGTTTTTTTGTTTGTTTGTTTTTTTTGGGTTTTTTTGTTGTTTTTGTTGTTTTTTTTTTTTTTCCTCTCTGAGATGGAAATTTTATTTAAAAATAGGTATTTAACACAACTAAGAAGATCATACACCAAAAGGACTCACTTTGACATAAAATATAGAGGCTCAGGTTGAATAAATTAAAGCATGCACAGACTTGCCCTAAATAAATTCCATTCTGAACTTTCTCTTCCACATTCACAGAATGAACACAGAACTCCATGAGATCTTGATGCCAGACATCTGCTAGGAGTGACTCCTTATGAACTACTCCTAGCTCAGCTTCAGAGAGAGGTGTTGCCAACCTCCATTTTCTCTTTTTTTCCCCGTATTCTTTTTCACGTGGCTGTGAGAATGTCCTGCCTCACAAAAGAATGTGATATTTCATATCAAGTCATTTTTTAGCCCATGAGATTTCCTAAATAGAAACACACCATTCCTTTGCCCACAATTTAGATAGGCTATTACAGACAATATTTTTGATGTAGGTTCTTCTCCTGGGGTTTGGCTCCCAGTCTACTCCCAGAGCGTGGTCTGATGCTCTTCTATTTTCACATCTGTATGATGTGTCTTTAAAACAGCTGCAGAAAATCCATCCACCATAACTAGGTCTGTTATTGATTTTGCATATTACATTACAGAAAATGACAATCTACTACATTTATGGGAAATGTCAGTGTGGTAAATGTATCTTTGTAACCTAGTAACACTAACTGCCCATCAGTTTAGTGTTCCAATATACCATTGTAAAGGAAGGGTGGAATTAAGTTTAACTTCAGTAAAGGCTGTGTTGTACTGCTGCTTTTTCACAGTTTCTTTTAAAGCATTGCCATTCATTTAAGTCCTTAATAAGACTTCAGATATTTTTATATCTGGCTCAGGTTTGTTGAGAGAAATATTATATTCTAGAGGAACAGTTATTTAAAAAAATCACTATAGATTGAACTTCTTGTAAATCGTGGATTTTACAGAGTTTTCCAAAATTATGTTTCCTTGTATTATGTTTCCTTAGAGTGGATAGCCTTTTCTTTTGCCCTAAAATGCCTCAGAACCCCTCACCCTGATTATGTGAGGTGATGTGAATCCTTGTTTAAATCAATATGATCTGACAGAGTCCATACTTAAGAAGATTTTTTCGATGTCTTCTGATATACAAACTGCTTCTCTTCAGTGGTACATCTGACCTTTGGTCTCTATAACCTTGAGTTACTAGTGGATGCATAGAAATATATACTTTTATTGTACATGTTCTACAGTAAGATGTTGGAGCCATCATGCCCTTTTCTTATTCCTCTCTCAGGAAGTATCTAGTGACAGCTTAGATGATAAACGTTTCAACATTGCTGCCTATAGGTAAACCAGCTCATGTTGTCTGCCCTTGGAATTCACAGGATGCATTTGGCAAGTCACAATGTTCCATGCAACTTTGTATTGTGAACAAAACTTTTAGTTTTATTTTGCCTTGGGGCAACTTGAAGAAAACATGCAAGAGTGGCTTGCTACATAAAATTCTATCTTGTCTCTAGTTCTTGAAAAGTAGCACTACAAAAGCATAAAAATGTTTTAAGGGCTTTTTTTTTTTTTTGAGGGGGGAAGGGCTGGATAAAAGATTACAATTAGTGAACTGCACTTCTATTAGACCAGAAGGCTACCTTCCATAACATCTAATCAGGTAGAGCTCTCTTGTTCTGTGCCATGAACCAGAAATTTTCATTTTTATGTGTGGCTCCTGATTTCTTTGCTTCCTGCAGATTTTCAAAACAAAACCATTGATGCATATGTTCAGGGGACTGAAGTATGTTGCTTTGATTCTTGAGTATTTCAGAAATTGATACAGCATTTATAGTTTGCTCTAAGCTTAACACAAGAGTAAATAGGAAAGTAAACAGACCAAATAGGAACATCTCCCTGGGAATCCCATGTGCTGTAAGGGCAGCTTTATAACTGACAGAAGTGGAAAGTTATCATCAGCAGTGTTCCTCCCCTCCTCCTCCTCTTGCACTGAATGAACTATAAAAAGACCAGAATGGTTACGTGATAAAGAAGTAAATAGATTGCAGCAGGTGGTATCACAGGTGCCTGCTTAATTCCTGTTGACACATTCTGTAGGTCAGTGATAGGCAAGGACGGAGATTCCCTGACTGCTGGTCAGAATTAGGTTAGAGTGAAGGGAGTCAGATTAATGGCTCTAGATCAAGACATGAGCCTATTACAGGGGATTATTATTAGTAGTAGTGGAATTAGATGTACTGGAACAGACTACAGGTCCATCCAGTCAAGTATCCTGTGATTGAAAGAGGCATGTGCCTTAAAGGAAAGTCTGTGGTGTTCCCTCACACCCTTCTTGATAAAAGCAAAATGATCAAATCTGTGTTGTCTTTCCTTGCTGGGACAGATAGAGGGATTGCTTCAGCAATATGCTTACAATTGACTAAAGCAACCACAAAAAAGTTCAAGTTGAGACAAGCTTAGTGTAGCTGTTGCCACTGGTCAGGAGGTGATCTCCTCTCCAACCCACCAGCAGCGTTGCTGAATTTGGACCATAAGGCTCCCAGTTGGGAGCATCAGATGTTGGTGCATGAAGGACATGCATGGAGCCCTCCTACCAGATGGGGTGCTTTGCTAATCAGTTAAATCTGCTTTAGCTGATCTTTTCATAGCATGGAAGGAAACCAGATTTTTGAGTTCATTTGAGCAGGATGGAAATATCTAGCAGCCAAATACAAAGACTTTCTTTTAGCTTGCACTGTTGAAACAAGAAGTGTACATAAATTAATTTCCCAAATCAAGGCAAATGTATGCCATTAATATAAGTGTCTGTCTTTTTGTGAGGATTATTTTCATTCATATTTGCCTAGCTTGGTGATAACCAGTTAAAAATTTATTGTGATTAGGTGTAGACAGCTCTCACCTTTGTATGTTAATCTCTAATAGTGATGTCTTCCAGGAAAATTGATCAGTCTTTGCTGAAGGACTGCAATAACCATCCTTGCAGATGATACAAAAATCATATGTAATCAGCAGGGTAGTTCCCTTTGTTCTGTACTAGTCAAATTTTAGTGGCCTAATAAATGCAAGAAGAGAACAGGCTCCCATCAGAGTGGTGGAAGAGTCACAGGTATGCCCAAAAGCTTATGTGTACATAGCCATGGTTGAGAAAGAATTCAGGGGAGCAAAAGAAAGACCTGTGAAGGGCAGCCCCAAAAGCTCAATTACAAAGAACTTCAAGAACAAAGGGATGGAAGAACTTGAGCTACCTGTTCCCAGTCAAGAGAAAATCCAATGAGCCAGCTGCTGCTGTGAAAAATTTAAATCTGTGGGTGGTTCTGGTTGAAGAATGTTGAAGGTCTGTTTGTTCTCTGCAGTCACCTATAGCCACTGCATTGTCCATGCCCTGTGCTCCGTGCACCTGCCTGTTCACAAGCCTATTGAATTTGACTGTGTGGGTCTCCGTGAGGTGCAGTGTGGCTGAGTCACTCCAGAAGGCACAGCTGGGCTCCAGGGAGCTCCAGTGGCTTGGTAACTGCTAGAGGTGCTGCACAGGGTAACAGCTGCTCACCTACAGCTGGGAAAGTCATCTTTGCCTATTCTGCCTGACCTATACTATGAATGCAAAAAACAGAGAAGATGCCCCTGAATTTTAAGTATAATCTGTCCATCTTAATCTCTAGATCTGAGTGCTTGTGCCTTGTCACCCAGAATAAGCTTTACCTAGATCCTAATTTCTGTATATACTGGAAATGGGTTTATGGCATATAAATAGTCCATTTTAAAGGGATTGCACTTTATTGACTGATGTAGTCTTGATCCATGCAGAAAAGAAACTTAGTAATAGGTATATACACTATACACATGAATCCATTCTGCATAAATTACACCATGCACAGCTATGGAATGATACTATTGAGGTCAAAAGCTGAGAAAAGATGATTTTTAAAAGTCGCCTGACAATAAATGATCCACTTATATTGATGTATCTTATCATAAATGAAGGGACCTGCTTTACTGTTGTAAACAGTAGTTTGATCTTTAAAATGTTTTGAATTTTTTCCCTGTGCTTGGTTATTAAGGTCAAATTACTCTGCTTGGTTTTCCTTGTTTGTATATTGAAGGCTGTGAGGAAATGGACGAAGAAGGAAATGTGAATACAGTATAGTATTCTTTTATAGTTTTTTGGCTTCATGGTAACATTTTTATCTCCTTCAAGAGAGTGTTTAAGTATTTATAAATGTGTAGCCATCTTTCTTACTAATTAAAAATGTTTAGTTTACTCCTTAGTAATTGGGAATTTGGTTTGCAGAGAAAAGCTGGAAAAAATTTACATATAGGGAATAATCTTTAAAAAAAAGGGGATTTCAGTAGATCTACCTGGCTATCTGGGCCTTCTTGCCTTAACAATGGTAATTTAGTTAAAGTCATGTCTAAAACAAAGTAATTGTATATAGGCGACCAAAGTACAGTAAGATCAATTCCTTAGTACTACTAGTTGAGTATCTTTGGTATCAAGCTCAATATGGATCAACAATTTCAGTATTCAGCATCACAGACCAAGGTTCATGTTGGCAGTTACGATCCAGGTCATGAGAGCTGCATAACTACAGAGTAGCTCAGCCCTGTCTAGGTGACCTGCAGCCACAATAGTATCAATGGACTTGGAAAACACCAGCTGATTTTTATGAAAGCATAGATAAAATTTTGCCTGTGTATGCTCCAGCCCCAAGCCAGTTGTTTTTGCTAAAGAAAGACCCAGTGATTTTGTGTAAAATGCACAGGCCTGATTTCCCATTCAATTTATGCATTTACAGGATGCTTTTTAATGTCTGTTCTGTTTGTGTGCCTATATGATAATTGCTCAATACGACATATGGCTGCTACTTTTTCCTTGGGTATATATTATATTGCATATGCATAGGGATGGATTATGCTAAAACCTATACATAAAAGATCATTTCATAACTGTCATGTTTCTTGGAGTTAAGAGGCATCATGAGGAATGTGGAGTGTGGTGGTTTTGTTTTGCTTGTTTTAACAGAAATGTCTAGAGGCTTAATGCGTTGAGACAATTTACTGTCATACGTACAGCTATTGTAACATAATGAAAATTCTTTGCCTAGTAAATGGCACACCTTGCATTAAAAGAATAATTTTCATACTTTTATGATGATAGCTAACACAACTTGAAAGAAAGCATAAACCAACACTTTTTTCCCTACTAACTCATTGTGTTAGACTATCTGAATCGTTAAAATACACAAGGGGTTTTTCTCTGTACAAGGGTTTTCTAAAATTTGCAGTATGAGTTAGGTTTTATATATGTGCTACTCTGGATTTAATGGATTGAACTATGTCCAAATATAGTTTTCCATGTTACCTGAAGCACTGTGAGAGTAACATAAACAGTTCTAGACTGAGCTGAATTCTAGATGTAGTACATGATGAAAGATGAGTTTAAAGCATCAGTCCAATTGCCTACAGTGCCAGTGGGAACTGAAGATGAGTATTAAGAATCCTCATGGCAATGTAGCCCTGGTAAGTTGATTTTTATTGTCTTTCCCTTTTGAAAAGAGCAGCTCTTGGTCACTTTAGACTTTTTATACTCAATAGGAAGTATTATATGTTTTGTTTTTATTTAGCATCTATATCTGATTTAACTATTTATTTTCCAACTACATAGCATATCTGGTGTCTAAGAATATATTTGAAGCAAAAAAAGCAATGATTATTATGCAATAAAAATATTTTTCAACAAGCTGTAGATTTAAACTTTAAATGTTACCTTTCAGAAATATTCTAGGTGTTGTTGGTAGATAACAGCACAAGAATAAAAATCCCTAAAATGTTACTTTAGATTAATAGCATATTATTTTATTGCCATATTTAATCCCTTCAGTTTAAAGCAGTGGTTTGCTGTAAACCTGCACATACTACAAAAATTCTTGTCAGGGGTTCACTCCTCAGCTGCTGCAAGTTTGCATAGTTTACCTAAGCTCAATGATGACATGAAATTAATAATTTAGTCAGAAACCACTGTTGTAACAGTACATGCATGACTCTCAAAAACAAATTTCAAGCAGGTTACCTCTTTCACTGAAGCAGGCAGTTACCATGGTGATGGGAAGTGTGCAAGAGCTAGAAGAGTCAGAACAATGCATGACTTCAAAGTGCTCTCCTTCCCACCAAAAATGTCACTGCTCCTCATTCCCCAGCAATTCTTATGCATTAAAAAGCATATACAAGACACCAGAGGAGGTGTAAAAAGCATTTGCACAAGCAGGAAGAATAACCATATCTTCTACTAAGCCAGTTCTTGCCATCCTCCATGTGCCTTCTAAACCTTCCAATGCCTTGGAAAGTTCTCTGCCAAAACCAACTATCTTTATTCAGAAATCAGAATTAACCCAATACTAACTGCATTTCAATTTTAAATTGCTTAAAACAAAAGAATAACTAATATAAAGACAACAAAGCATGCACCAAAAGGAAACAATCTAGGGGTTTTTTTTGAACTTTAGCATTCCAGCTCTGATTTAAACATTAGTGAAGACACAGAAGTGATGATAAAACTATGAAGAAGAAATACTTGATCTCAAAATAATATATTTTAGTATAATATTGAAGACTGAATTCTGTCCTGACTCTCACCTACAATGACGTCAAAGAGGAAGCAACATGATGAGAGTCAGGGTAGAGATTGCCCTGAGAGAGAAGCTTTGAACAAAAAGAGGAGGCCTGGAGCCTTGCAACAAAGAAAGAAATGCCTGTGGACAAATGTGGATCCCTGTAGGCTGTGGTAGGTATGGATTTTCATTCAAATGTAAAAAATAAGCAGTGAGCTCTTGGAAAGGTGGTGTGAATGTACAGTTGTTGTGCTCTCTTCCACTTTGATTCCTACCAGCAGTGGGAACAGATGGTGCATTACACCTCCTCCCCAAAAAGAACCATCATCTATGCTCCCACCCACTAATCCCAGCACTGCGAAAGAGGCAGGGACCTTGGAACAGAGCTTCTTCATGCTGAGTTTGTGTTGGTTTATTTCCACTGAAATGATTTTCATAACATTAATGGAAGCGGGATAGAAAAGAATCACGTTGTCTTTAGGAGAGGGAAGAGAGCGTCTCCAGGGAAGTATGGGAGGGCATATTGAAGGTGCATCTACTTCTAGAAGCAGAGTTAGTCAAGAAGGTTGACTAAGATCAAAACTGCCATAAAGTCTTACTGTAGTACATAACACCACATAAGCTACTAGGTGAAGATACCTCTTTAAAAATCAAACAATTTCTCTTGAGAATGCTATGTTTTAAGACATGCATATTAGAAAACCAAAAGAGACAAAACCATTCACCAACTCCTCCATATAAATGTGTCTCTCAGACTTTAACAGAAATATCTCATTAAATAAAATGTACTTCCTTCAGCCTCAGGAAATTATCCTGACCACAACCACACTGGCTAGGCTAGAAGTCAACTGAATCAAAGCCCATTGAAGTAAATGTGAATATACTGAAAGTTTTGACTTGACTGGAAGTGAACATCTAGACTTGAATTTAAACATACTTATTATGCATATATTGCTGCAATTGGGCAAAGCAAAAATGCTTTTGGAAGACTATCTTTCCCATTTGGTGATGCTTAAGAGTAAGGTTTTTTTACTTCAAAAGCCTTTATTGCTCAGAACTTTTTTTTAAGGAGACTTCAAGGAGATGATCATAGTTATTGGTTTTGTCTTTTGCATATTTATGTTGGTGTTTTCTGGTCAACTTTTTCTCCATATCTGTTTTGCTATGTGTTTGTGTGATACTAGGTCATGAGAAATGAAATAACAGATGGATAATAGAGGAATATTGTACAAAATGCCTAACAAATAATTAGCAAGTTGATTTCTTTGTTGTTTGTTGGGTTGTTTTTTTTTTTCTTTCTTTCTTTTACTTTATACAGCTTCAAAATGGAAATAAACATCAGAGAAGCACTTGCCCTGTGTATGACAATGAGGCACAAATTAGCTACTGGCTACTTATCAAGAAGAACGCAAACTAATCACCCTCTTTGTTATTGCTTTCTTATTGTTTTGTTTAGTGAAGCTGGCTTAGCTGGGTGTAATGGATACCTGTGTTGTATTGCACGATTTTGGGTTGTACAATGGGTGTAGAGCACCCTCTACTTTCTTTTGATCAAATAACACTCCTGGGCTTGAAGAGAAGGGTGTGTAGGGGGAACATCGATGCTGTTTTCCTGCAGATTTTTGTACTGGAATCAGAAGAAAGAATTTGTCTGTAGGGTTCATTAACTGTTGGCCTCTGCTGGCAGTAACCCATGTTATATAGGCCACCATTGTGACATCCTCAAAAGAACTCCCTGAAGGAGGCAAAGTCTTGAAGGAGAATATCTACTCTGAAGTTTCCCACCTTCCCTGAACTATATCTGCAGAGCCACCCCAGGAGGGGAGAATGTGGCTTTGAAAAATAACACCTTTGTTATTCCAAGTGTTAGAGATGAAGCAGAGTTTTCAGATGGCCCCAAGGTTTTTGCACCCTTCGCCAAACACAGATGGAAACTGGACTCTTTGAACTGCTTTGAAAATCTGTTACCATGCATTGCTGTGGGGCCTGTGAAGCAGCCATTGCTAACTTCTGTCTGCCTGCAATTTTTATGACCATGTGATGACAAGGGATTAAATAGCTTCATTTTAGAAGCAGACGGCTTTTAAATATAAAAATGAAAAAATAACAAAACAAAAAGCCCAATAATTCCTTGCTCAAGGCAAAACCTTAATAGATGCTGAGGTAACATTTCAATGAATGAGGTGAATTCTGAGGTAAAAATCCAAGCAGTTTAGAATTTAAAATTGTATCTTAGGCAATGATTGCAAAGCCTTTATAACATTATGATCTTAGTACACTGGAATTCAGAAAATACAGATTATCCCCTGTTCCCCAATTTAGGATTTATTGGAATTATGGTATATGATACCATGACTCTTTTTTGTAGTGTTTTCTATTTATTGCCTGTAATTTGCATGGAATTATTAGCAAGGTGCTGAAAACATTTCCATTTATTCACACAATGAAAACTTCTTTGACTTACCTGAATTAACTGTGAAGTTGATAGTGAACAGTACAGAGCTTTCTATAAGAAAACATGTTCTTTAAAATTTGTATTGCATTGCATTCATTCTTCCAGACTATCAGAAATGCATAAGCTTATTACAGCTCCTCTTGATTTATTAAAAATGTGACAGCCTTTTTTCCAGTATTATTTTATATATTATATTTCATTATAAATATAATGTATTTTCTTATATTTCTTTATTCTAGAAGTACTTAGTTTATCTGTTAAGAAAAAAAAAAAGATGTTTTTATTAGATACAAAGTAATAATTCAGATTTTGGTTTTCTGGTTCGTTCAGTAGGACTGATCTCAACCACATGAATTAGGAGATGTATCATGTTACAAATTTCATTCAGTTTTCCTGAGCATGACTGCTTTGGGCAAACTCAATAGCATGCTAAACAGCTGAATTATATGTGTCAACATAGACATTTGAGAACCTACACTGCACTCTGCTGTATTCTCATCTATAATAGGTATAAAACTCATGTGCAGCAGCTTTTCTAGTGCAACAACTTCAGAGGAGACAAAAGTGGGAACTTTTCTGCAGGCTCTGTCCCCGCTGCCATGGTGGAGGGTCTGAGGGGGGTGGTAGGCGCAGGAGCCCCTGAACTGTGCTGTTGCCTTTGGGCTAGAGCTTCCCTGCAGACTCTTGAATCCAGATGCTCACCTTTTCCCCTTAATAAGGTATGAGGATAGGCTTTCCCTCAGCTGAGGGAAAGTTATTTCAATGACCTGATCTCTCCAGCTGCGGAAAACTGGGACGTTCTGTGTTGTCAGAGTGTTTTGTTGTAAGAGCTTCAAACACTGCAAGATGTCTTCATTAGCTGAGAGCTTGAAGGTGGAGTGGCTGATTGTACTCTTATCAGAAAAAAAAATATTCCTTTTTTATACCATGTTAATGTCTCTTAGAATGATTATTTTTTTCTTGAAGCTCTGTGGGTTTGTGCACTGGAATAAACTAGCAGTTTGAGAAATCCTTGTCTAAAATTTCAGGGGCTTTGAATCAGATTTTCTCTGGAAACTCTGCTGCTTCTCATGTCACTTCAGCAGTCAAATGTTAATTTTTAGTCACAAGTGCCTTATTGTGTAAAATACAATATGACATATGCAACTGCAGACTATAAGTTAGTTAAAAAGCTATAAATAAATATTTTAGTTTGTCAGCTGTTAGGAGCTGTTGTGACTTCAGAGGAGGTAGAGGAGTCTGCCTGGCACATGATCTACTCAGAATGAGGAAGGAAGTACTTGGCTGCAGCTTCTCTGCATGTTCCTTATCACAGTGATAACAAGGTGTTTTCACTTCCCTCCAAAAAAGGTTTCCTTTACCCAGGAACTGGTATTTGAAATTACAAGTGTGAGAAGCCAGTTTGGGTTTACTACCTTGCTGGATGGTATCGTTTATTTTGACAACAAGGTGGTAGTAAGGGCAAGTGCTGGAAGACATAGGGTAATATAATGCAGCCTCCAAGAGCTGAGGCTGGTGCAGCAGTCCTACAGGTGGTTTCCAGCTCAGCACTAAAGTGACAAGAATTAATCTAGCTGGTACCACAGAGAAGCTGTAGTTAACCTCAGCTTTCCTCTGTGTTCAGTGCAGCTTAAACATGCACATGTTTGGGAGAAAAGGAGTGTGTTCTGCATATTCTTGCATCGCATGAAATGTTACTTATGAAAGAAAATTTCATTCCAACTCCAGGAATCTCACTGTCATAGTTACAACTTACATGCAAAACTTAGTTTACAACAGACATTGTGTCATGTCTATCAGAACTTTCCCTTTGGAAGTTTTTTTTCTTTTTTTTTTTTTGTTTTAAGTGATACTGTGCAAAAGACAATTCAGGCAAATACTGCACCTTGCACCTTCTCCTTTTGATGTTACAATGAGTGCAAAAAAGTGTCTGTGTGTGTAGAGTTAGGATAGATTCAATAATTACTAAAATTAGTGACAGTGTCCTGGTTTGAGTTAGAACAGAACAATTCTGTTCAGTACTTTTCAGCCAAATTCTAACTAAATGCACTTTCTGAAGTTAACAGGAGGGTTTTGCAGATGATGTCTATGTGTAGCAGTGATGATGCCCGGTATCTAGAGTTAATACTAAGGATTCACCTGCAGACCAAGGCCACTGCTAGATTTTGTACCAGGTTGGGGATGAAGAATGTAAAAGGCTGCACCTGCAGGGAGGAGTGGACAGCACGGGTGACCCCAAACTGACCAGAGGGATTCCATCCCATATGGGTCATATTTGGTATAAAGTTGAGGGATCACAAGTGGTAAGCTTTTATTTATTTATTTATTTATTTTCAACGGCTGGCATCTGAGGCTCTGTCTGTTCTGCCTTCAATCCCGATCTGTGTGTTCCTGAATCTGGTACCAGAATCCAGCTCCTGAACACCGTTCCCATGTGCTGCTGGGCCCAGTCTGGGACTTCTCCAGTGCCTGCTCCACAGCATCAGTGGTGATGGTGATGGTAATTGCCATCATGGGGGTGATGGGTTTGATACTGTTTTTGTATATATTTGAATATATTCAATTTTTATTGCTATTTTCATTACAGTTGTTCCAGCATTCTTTTCTGCTCTATAAGTCTCTCTCCCTTATTCCCTTTCCCTTTCTCTCTGGGAAGGGAGAACATCTAGTGGCTGGCCCTGATCCTAAATCTTGACAAAAAAAAGTTACCATGTAAAAGTTTCTTTTTCAGTTGCTGATAAAGGTAGGGACAGTTTAACATTCAAATAAGACAGTCAGTAACACAAGGTATGGAAGCACAGGTCAGTTTGGAGCAATGATAAACTGGTAACAAACCTTTAGCAATTGCTTGCCATTAATCTCACCAACATTTCTTTATCTGCCACTTGAAATATTTCTTTTAATTTAGTTGAATTCTGAACTTTAGCACATATAATTTTAACTCAGAATATTTTAATTTTTCCATCACAAGTGTAAGCTAATACTAGAAACATAAAGTTTTATATTTTCTTTAATAGAGGTCCTCCTGTAATAGAAGGGATATACTTGCTCTACATTTTACTGGAGAAGTACAACCCTCATCAGAATTATGATAATTAATTTTAACAGCTCTATTCTCTAAGACATATAGATCTTCAAAGACAGTTTTCTAACCAATTAATTTGGTTTTCTTCTCCTTAAAGAGCAAGGGTGACTCTAAGTCATATGTCACTAAAATCGGCAAAACTGTCCAATGTTTGGAACAAGAACAAATATACAGGCAGTGATAGCAACCCATTTTTCTGTAAGTGAAGTAGTTTTTGTACATATTTTAAATCTTATGGGAAATAGTTTTAAGTTTATTTTGCAAGTGTGGAATGTTCCAGGTGGAGCTTTTATTTGCTACTTCTTTTACTTGGCAAAAATCATAAAATTGTTCATTTAGGTACGGTTCTGTGCTGGCTTCCTAGTTTCTCTAGGTCTCTGTATTATTCTTGTTTCATTGTCACTTTCTTGATCAGTTCCTTGCATACACATTTGGGTGGGGTGTGGTGGTGAGATAAACAACCACACTCTCTGGTTTCATGTTTCCTTTTTTAATTCACACTTACAAGAAGAGGAAGGTGGAAAGTTGCCACCAAGGTGTCTAACTTCTCAGTTAATGAGAACTCATTGCTGTTCTCAGAACCTGGATTATTTGGTATTTGAAGAATTATTCTAGAGATGGAAGTAAATGTAGTCAACTATGTTGCATGGTCAGAGATCATTGCTTCTGACTCTTTCAGGATTCCAAATAGACTCCGCTTTTTAGCCTGACTAGAAGAACAAGAAAAAATTACTATGGAATAAAAGTGAAAGAAACAAGGAAGAAAACCTCAAAGTATTTTATCTAGTATGTTACTGTTTTAGCCACTGTGGAAGCTTCCCAGAAGAAATATTTTGATTCTGTTGTGCTTTAAGATTATTTTACTTTTTAATAGGAACATATCACTACCAGGACAGGGAAAAAAAAAAAAAAAAAAGACATTTTCAGACAGGGCCCTAATCTTTGAGAGATCCTGAAGCTGTTTCACAACTCAGACTTACTGTAGGCCTGGTGGGTCAAATACTCTGATACAGAAGGGATTAGCCTCATTTTGTTGCTACTACAGTGGAGTGCCCCAATGAAGAGGTGAATAATGATCCCTGATTTTGATCAGAAATTGCACTGGAGTGCTTTTACCTTTCCAGAGAAAGCCTAACCAAAAAAAAAAAAAAAAAAAAAAAACTTTAATTAACACATACTTCACATGCTTTTATAGCACTATATCGTTACTTAGATGCCTTTAGGTTGGTTAGACTCAGAGGTTCAAGGTTGGTGGAAAGCTGAGTCTTTGCAGCAAGATGGAAGTGGAAGAGGGAGGAAATGTAAGCAGCTATTGCTGTCACTAACAAACTGAGCGCAGTTCACATGTGCTTCACATAAAATCCTTATGGATGTAGTGGGGAGGTGTGAAAAGGCTTATGGGATAGCATCCTGCAGAAGGATGTCCTGGCTGAATGTACCAGTAGTTTGTTTCCTCATTATCACAAAGTGCAGCCTTGCTGTGGAGTTGGAGAGGTAGATCCCCTGCTGGTGATTACAGGACTGGCTGTACTCTGGGAGATCTGAGTCAGTGCTCAATTACCCCTCTATTTCTTATAGCTGACAAAGGCCAGCTCTAAATCCTGCTACAGTAATAGATCTCTCTTATGCTGCTAATACAGGCAAATTCTCTGCTGAGATATAAAGAAATACTATACTGGAGATATTCAGATTTCTTCATGTGCCCAATGCCTTTTCTAACAATAAAAAATCAGTTCATAAGCTTTTCCTCTATGAACTTTATGCACATGTAGCTCTGTCTGCCTTTGCAACATAGCTACGTGGATCACATCTAAATACTAGATCAATTGGTCTTTTAGCAGACTATGCTCCTATCCCTCAAGCAGGAAAAGAAACCTGGCATTTTGCAGCTTGGGTCCACAAATGTTGTATTTACTAAGGATGCTGCATACTTTGGGGCAGTGGCAGATCTATCTTTCCCCTTGTTCAGCTCACCTTGGCAGCCTGTCTTTCTCTCAGAGCAGAGAGTTATCTGTGACACATTGAAAGAGACTTTGAACAAATAAAAGGTCATATTAAGGCAACTCGATTTGTATTAAGTGCAGGAGCCAGATGACTTGACTACAAAGGGACAATTGGGGGAGGCTTAGTTTAATAAGATACTTGTAGCTTATTAATGCACATTACTACAATCCCTACTCCCTTGTGAGTATCCCATTCAGAGTAAATTGATATTGGTTACTACAGCTTTGTTCTCCTCTTAGGCCCCAATACAGAAATTGGATCATACAGAGTGTAATATATTTTAAACGATATGAATTGACCCTTAGTTGACTCATGAACTTTGAGTGTCTTCCCGTAGCTGGGACTCATGCTGCCTGCCTCAAGCCAGTCTGCCATGCAGAAGCCCGCTGCCTTCTACCTCCTCCTTCACCCTGGGGACACGGTCTGATTCTTCCCTTTATATTCTTAGGAAGGGGATCCCACTTCATGGTTGTGACAAAAAGACCATAAGTAGCACTGTGGAATATCTTTATTGCTTGGCTGGTGTGGTGCTCATGCATCAGTCTTGCACTATCAGCCACTGGGTAAGACAAGGCACCGTTAATTATCTCAAGAACAGCGGAAGCATTTGGTATGATGCACTGATAGCTGCTGGTGTTTAAAGCTTGCAGATAAATGCTGCTGGAGTAACATACTACTGGTCTGTAGGTAATTAATATGCTTATGTAGGTGTATGTCATATTGCATATCTTGGAGACATCCTAACTGTATACCTGAGGGCAGACAGAAAATAACTGTAGAGCAGCAGATTTTATTTTGTAGACTCTCAGTTTATAAGTAGTGAGGGGATAGAACTGAGTGTCTTTGCAGCATGCACGGATTTATTAATCCTCTGAGAAATAATGGGTTTTTTGCAACTATACTGTGAATGAGTTGTCTAATCTACAGATACAGAAGCATACAGTGAGATAGGACAGATTCAGCTCTGACTTTTCACACTCAGAGACACTTTCTTAAGTCTTGGAAGAGATTTTTGTATCTAAGCCAGAATGAAATGCTTCATTTTTGGAGAGAGTGTGTAATCAGAATCACTCTTCTTGGTGTAATACTACACCTACTGGTTCCAACACCCTTTTAAAGAAAATCAGACTGAGCTAGGGGAGCTTTTACAAACTGACTAGTCCTAAAACTATGAATGCCATTTTTCTCTAATGAAGTGGTGAAATGTTGTATTCTGTGTTGTTATGATCCTGGAGAAACATCATCAGTAGCTAACGAATGCTGACATTTGTATCTTGGAGGTTACTAGACATGTTAGAAACCATAAAATTAGTCATAGTGGGAAGGAAATTTTTTTTCACTATTTTTTTTTATAGCACTCCTTGTAATGAATCTGCAAAATTCACTGCTGTAAATGACAAGCAATGCAAAGCAACATCTCAGCTAAAGCTTCCTTGGTGTGAGGCTCTGCAAGATTTAGACATAGTCAAACAATACTTTTCAGTAGATGGACCACAACAGTTTCACATTTTATGGGGTTTTTTTGCCTTGTGCTGGACAAGACACAGAATTTGAGTGTAAAACACTTTGTGGACTGGCAGGTGTCTTTGCTTTGGTATCTCACCAGTGAGCTAATCCAGGCTTTTTGTTACTCAGAAAAAAACTGATAAGCTATTAAGCAGCTTTATTTTAGAAAACATAAAGAAAAAACTTAGCCTAATTAAATTGTCAGCACTTTTTTAACAACAGAGGTCATCAGGGAAGAGGAGTAAGACAGTTCTTGGGAGCAGCCGCAATCAATTTGTACACTTGAGTCTGAAAATGTGTGTGTAAAACTATATAGAAATTAAGAAATAAGTTAAGATTTAATCGACATTCCTTAAAATGAAAGAAATCTGCATGCTCACAAGCGTTTCTGACAAGGAATGTTGAGTGTCTAGAAGCTGAATCTGTTGTGTGTCCTTTCATAACCTTACAAACTTTACTTCCTATTTTTTCCATATTTTTGCATAGTACAATTGTAGTTCAACATCTCATTTTCCACATATTTTTATATTAAATAGTTATTCCTTTGATGCATTTTTCTCTTGGAGCATGTTGGAGTGCTACATTCTCAGCTGGTCGAAGCTTCTGAGCTCCCTGTTGTTCTGATATATTCAGGTTTATTTATTCACATCTGCTTAGGATCAGGGCCTGGAGTAATTTTATTTTTTTTTTAAATATGAACTTAATATGTAAATGTTCTGGGATCTATTAATGCTAAAGGTTACCTGGCTGATTTAATTCTTTCTCTGGATTGCAGTAACCCTTTGAAGACTGTTATTTGATTGTAATTGTTTTAGTTAACCAGTTTTGGAGGAATTTACTTTTATTGTACGTGCAAGAGTTGTTTGCTTCCAGACAGTTCACTACCTTAGGTCAATTTTTTCTTTATTTTAGATTGAGTGATTTGAACGTACTTGGTGACACGGGGTTTGGAATATGTATGAATGAAGCTATGATGAGAGTATGGCTCCCTCAGATACAATTTGGAGAAAAATCTCTGTGATAACAATTGCTGAAATGGTTTTATATATACATTTTAATTGAGAAGAAAGAAAAGAAAAGAACAAAAGAGAGGAGCTCTCTCTGGGCTTGATATTTCTAGCAGCATTTAATGCTGCTTCACTGATACAGACAGGGGTGTCTTGACAGCTTTGAATGATCAATCCTCTTCCTTGAATGGAAGCTTGAGGGTCTCAAAATGCTGGGGAATATTTACAAGAGTTCCAAGACTTCCTTAAATGCTGGGTGAAATCCAAATCATTTCTGTGCAAGAACTCTCTTTTAACTATGAAGGGCTGTTTATTTGATTAGGACTGTACATCAAAGTGTTTACAGTAAGAGCTTGTGAAGTATGGCCTTGTAATAAACTCCAAGGGCAGCTTCTGGAGTTCTTGATAAGCTGACCTCACCTACCCCAAAATTCTGGGATAGAGGAAAAGTATGTCTTCTCCTGCTTCGTGTCTATTGCAATTTAATTTCCCCTGTCTCCAGTCAAATAAGGAACAGTATCTGAGAACAGCCTGGTTAATGCATCCAATGTAATTGTGTATGAAAGGAAAGCCAAACTTCATTGTGATTGGAATGTAATATGGCTTTTAGAAATCTTTTTGCAGGGAAACGTTTAAATCCACCAAAGTAACCCATCCCTGGAGAAAAAAAAAGGAGGAACTTCCTGGTTTCATCACTGATTTCTTAATGCAGCCCATGGTATAACTCCATGGTCTGTGTGTCTTAAGCAGGGACTTTGCACATGAGTACATAAAGTGTTGTGGGGCTTTTTTCTTAAATGTCAGGCTGATGCTTGTCTCAAACTTCATACAAGCTGCAAGGCTGTCCTTCTTCTCTCCTGAATGTTTATTTTTCTGGATTTCAGGAATTATTTTTTTTTCCCCCATGACTCTTGCTATCTATACAGTAACATTCAAAACTGGCAGATGTTTAGATGAATTAAATAGCAAAATTCTGAGGGGAAATGGAAAAGTCTTCTGACCCAGAAGTATGGGTGGCTCACTGAGGGGAATGCTTTAGCAGAAAATGGCTAGTTAATGTGAATCCCAGATTTCTGCTAGGAAGAGAAAAAACAGAAGTATCAGTGAAATGAGATTACCCAAATAAAGGAATCTGTACTTGTACATGCAAGGGGGACTATGAATTATAGGCAGTTGAGCATAAATTTGACCATATAATTGAAAACTCTGCAGATAGAAGTGGAGGGAGGGAGTCAAAGGAGTAACATTCACTTCAGGATAATGAGTGAAAATTGAAAGTATGCAATGTCATGCAATGAAGGAGCAACTGCAACAGGGGTGTATTTCTCTTGGCCTCTTTTATTTCTTCATTCTGCCATTGCTCTCCTTCTCAAAGACCTCTCTATGACTCGACCTGTGTCTGCTCATGTGAACCGCACACAACTGTTTCTTCCTATGCTCCAGGGACCACAGGGAACAAATGATGTTGCTGTTGGACGCACCAAACTGGGCAAAAACTGAGCATGGCTGTCTGTACTGCCTATGTGCTTATGCTCTAAGGCGTGGAGGATTATTTGACATCTAATTGAATACCACCTAAATTAAAGAGTCCTAGTTGTTGCAGCTCTAACCAGAGAATCTCAACACTGAAAATCTTTCTACTTAAAGAAAATCTGATGAGGGTGGAAAAAAAGGCTAAAGAGGAGAAAAAGTAGAGCAATCAGGCTGGTGGGTGAAGATTGTTGTGTCAAGCCCTAAATGTTGTCCTTTACTGTGTACATTTTGAAGAGAAGTAGGACTGCGCCAGGGGCACATCCTGATCCATTTCATCTCGAGTGAAATACCATCAAAATCTCTAGGTCTGTTAGGGGAAATACATGGAGTAGAATTCTCAGGAGAGGAAAAAAAAAAAACCACAACCCATATCTATATATATATATAGATATTTTTTTCCTTTTGTGGAAAAAAAATATTAGACTGGTTCCAGCTTGCTAACTTCCAGAAACAAACAGAAGTAATGGTAAACTACAGTACATTCCTTCTGATTTTGGCTGCCTCAAAAAATCACAGGTGCCTGACTCATTTTATACACCTTTCTGTTGTTAAGACAGGCAGGAAATTCAAGAACAGTATAATTGTCAGTATGATAAATGAGAAGGCAAAATACTGTTGAACAGTAGAGGACACCGGGTGTTATTATGGCCTATTGTTGCTATGAATAGAACCACCCAGACACCAATTAACATCTCATTGCTATGATTACTTGCTGCAGTATCTGTTCCACTAATCAAACTTGCACCTTTTTAGTCCATATTTTGATTTCAAAAAGTTATACCAAGAAGAGATTACATTTATCTCAAATGCAAATAAATGTGAAGCTTAAGAAGCTAATTAAGTTTATAACCACTGAGAATAACATTAAAAAGAAAATTAAATTGCTTGGTTTGGAGGAAAACCTTTTAGGAAACATTTGTTGAATAAACATAAAAGAAATTCTTCTAATGTACTCTTATGCAAATGGTGTTCTGTTTATATTTTTCCATATGCCAATCATATATAACTCGTATAA
Source organism: Megaceryle torquata (assembly GCA_024611175.1). Taxonomy (NCBI): domain Eukaryota; kingdom Metazoa; phylum Chordata; class Aves; order Coraciiformes; family Cerylidae; genus Megaceryle; species Megaceryle torquata. The sequence goes on from JANIJG010014886.1 coordinate 104,845, forward strand.
TTTTTCCTTCACTAAACACTCTCTTTCATAGGAATATTTACTATCAAGAACAAAATATGTAGTAAGTATGAGAGCTACATGACAGCAGCGTGCTATAGCTTCCTAAACTTCTGGAGAACAGTTTAAGTTTTACAAAAATGATAACGTCATAACAAATATTTAGTAAATAATAGCTCCAAGCAAGGACAGGGGAATGAAGCATAAAGCACATGAGATATTCATTCCTTCTATCATTTTTGGTGGTGGTGTGTTGGTTTTTTGGTTGTTGTTTTGTTTTGGGGTTTTTTGTGGTCATAAAAGGTACAAGTTTGAAAGCCTTGGAGAAAGGGAATTTCTGCTTATGCATCAGGCAGCAGTACTGCAGAATTTCTTGGGCTGGGCTCCATCTTCCAAAACACTGTGGTGGTCCCTGGTCTAATAGACTGCTAAGGCATGTTCACCATCTATATAAAATCAGTGAGAAAACAAGGGTAGTTAAGCGGACTCTTAAGTGTTTTGCTGGATCGTGTTGCTCAGTTCTTTACAGGCTGAGCCTGGGTTTCAGCAGTGGCTCAGCTATAAGGCTACGCAAATTGCCTTCTGCTGGTAGCGGTCCTGGCTGGCACAGGTTTTGCAGCAGCTCACTGCCCAGGAGAGCTGGCTGGCCCAGAGCTTCCCTCTCATCCCAAATGGATTAGCTGCATTAGGAGAAGGTAAGATTTCTAGTTAGAAATCATTCCTTTGCTTGATTGAAGGAAAAAAAAAAAAAACAAACTTTTGAAGGAGAAATAGGAATTCATAGTCCAGAAGCAAAAAGTAGGTGTGACATGATTTCTGCTTGAAGAGTAGTCCTGTGAAGAGCAGCAGCTGCTTCTGCCCTTTCTGTACCACTCTTCCTTCTGTGGACCAAAAGCAAACAGTGTTCCATGCAGACTCTTCCTTTGGAGCTGGCCTTGGCTCTTACAGAGGAACAAAGCAAAGCCTCTGTATCCCCTCTGTGCAAGTCAATCTGGTGGGGAGTTTGGGTCATACTTTCATTCTTGAGTCCTATGTATTGTGTTTAAGCTTCTACAGCAGCAGTGTCACTCACACAGTCATAGCTATAAGCCTTTTGTTTTGCCTTGCCCTATGGGGTATAGATGTCCTGGACGAGCTGAGTGGTGGTTCTACTCTCTGCTGTTAATAGCTTCATTCCTGTGAGCTGGATGTGATCAGTATGGGGAAGAAATTGTTGTGACGGAAAGGGTGGATATGATGTCATTTCTTCATTTCTGAGGCCTTGAAATTGTTATTTTGTTAATCTTTGACACATGCATTAAGCTCACTGATGTTCAGGGGACATTGCTTTCACTGCAAGAGTTTCAATTACAACTAGAATATTTTGAGTTTAGAAATGTGCCCCTGATGATCCATCATAATTTTTTAAAAAGCTTTGGACATGGAAGAGCAGTGTTGAACTTGGAGCTTGGACTTAGATATATATGTATCTTTTATTATTTATTTTTTTAAATAGAGCAGCTGACAGGTTTGCTGGATTATTGTTTATAATACTTATTGACATCCCATGATACCTTTCCATAGCTGAGCAGAGTTCAGATTGACTCTGGAGTATTAGTACTTGATGAAGGTAATCTGTTTTCTTGGCTGAAGCTCACAAACAAAGCAGTTAAATCCCCATTACAAATGGCTAAAGAGGGACCCATTAAACTTCTTATAGGCCTGTCTCATTTCTATAGCCCCTGAAACATTTATAAAGGGCACTGTTAAAAATTTACAGAACCTTGAGATAGTGTCTTAAGCAAAGTTGCTCTGTGTACACCACCTGAAATACAGTCTTTCTTTCAAGAGTAAAATAAAAGTAGTTAAGAAAAACTTTCTTTTGTACACTTTGACCTACAGTAGCTGTTTCAGCTTTTCATGACTTATTTTTGAAGTTTCATAGCAAAATAAATGTTACAGGTAGAAAAAAAGCAATTCATGCTTAAGATTGGTACCAGGGCTGGTTACTAATAATCACACTGTTACTGTCTTTTTCAATTTTTAGTTCTTCAATCACCCTTTTTATATAGGAAGTCACTTTGGAAATTGTTGGCACCAAATTTGAGATGAATATGGTAATAGTGGATGTAACATGTTAATGAGAATTCTCATATTAAGAAATATAAGACACATTATTTTAATGATTCTACTGGCATCAAACCATGGAAGCCACAAAGTTATTTTTTAATGAATCAATCCCCACAGGCCTAAAGTAATTGTGTGAAAACTATTGGGCTTTTTTTATTCCACTAAAAGACATCCCCAAACTGAAATGATACTTTTCACTGGTTTAGCTGGTGTTTTGCAATAACACCAGGTATTTTATAAATGTGGAGGAAAAAAAAAAAATATCAAAACCCCACCAAACCAAAAAACCCACAACATTTAGCCCAGCACTGGAGTGAAGAGGTTGAATCAGGCCTCCCAATGCATGTCAATAAAGAGGTGATAATTAGAGAGAGGAAAAGCAAAGCCTTCATTAGGCCACAGATTATTTGAGTTGCATGGGCAAACTGTCAAATTGAGCTCACCAGGGATGACAGTATCTTGTGAGACAGCCTGTACCTTAGTGCATGGGGATGGTGGCATTTGTTTATATAATGGGGACATGGTACCAAGAAGGGGGAGGGGAAGAGCAGGAGGAGAAAAGCACTATTGTCTGGTCTGGTTCATTATATTTTTATTTTAGTCGTACTCTCTAAGAGCTTAATCTTCTGCTGAAGTATTTTAAAAATAAATAACTGAGCAGTTCTGTCTTTTTAAATATGGGAGGTGATAGAAGAGCGTGGGGAATAATGAAAGCACACTGTGTATATATTTTCTAGTTCCTGTGAATTTTGATAATTTCCAGATGGTCACTTATAAGTATATTCTTCAAATATGAAGAATGGTTTTATAGACTGCAATATATATTCTAGGACACCCCCAAATGTCAAGAATATTTGAATCTCAAGGTATTGTTTTTCTCCTTAACCAACCGCCAATGCTGGAAGGAGTAATAATAAAGAAGTTCATATGATAGTGTGCTTTTTATTTTCATGGATCCTGAAAATATATGCTAAGCCACCTACACCATCTGCTCTGCTAGGGTCAAAGCCCCAGCTGTACAAGCTTAGGAGTAAGTGTTGAAAAGCTTATATTTTATACCGGCTATCGCTGGTATTTCAAGTAGTTTCAAGTCAATCTTTCATAAAATGCAGGGATGGAACCAGCACTTGTTAGCATACTCCCCCTTGTGTGTTTTTAGCTGAAAAATAACACACACCTTTGCCAGGATGTACAGAAAAGTTATCTCCCAGCTGGGATCAGAGAAGCAAAAAGTCACTTACTCCCTTTGTAGTAGATAAGAAGGGAAATACCAGTCAAATAGCCATTTAAATGCCCAGCATAATTTAGTTGGGCAGTCTTCCAGTTTAACAGTTTCTACTTTCCGAGCTCCAAAATATGGCCCAGCTGTAAAAATGCTACCCCATGCTGGTTTCCTTTCTCTTCTTCATTTTGTGTGTGTGTGTGTGTGCTGCTCTTTGTCAGTTATTTGGTATCCAAGAACAAGTCAGTGAGGAATTATACAAATCCTTATTGTGCTTGTACATGGTCCAGGTACTTGTTTTAGACCTGTCCCCTTTTCAAGTGGGGAAGGGGATCACAGGACAAGAAGTGTAGGAAATTAGCAGCAGCATTAGAAAAGGATGGTCAAATGTCCTAGGATATTCTAGTAGGCTAGTCCTTGTTGCTAAGAAGCTTGTGTTATCTTGACTTTTTTTAACCTTTTAAGATAAATATGGCAGAAGGAAAAGATTGCAGAACCTCACTTCCACTTGGTCTTCGTTTCTAGTGTCTTCTGTCTTCCTAGAAGATCCTATTTTCATGTTTCACTTGGTTTTGCAAGATTAACAATCTAAAATAACTTTATTAGCTGGGTGAAGTACTTTTAACTGTGAGTATTTCTAGCCCTGTGCATTCTAACCATCAAAAATCAAAACAAAAATCACATCTCTGGAATGTGACTGAGTGGAGCCAAAAATCACCAAAGATAATCACACAGACTCTTACTGTATTCTTCTTGAAGATTAGTTCTCAATTCCAGAATTTAAAAGTAAGCCAGAGAACCCCACTTATTTCTGCCCATCTCCTTCAGTGGGCACCCCTAGATATCACCAAGTATTTCAGGGGATACATCTGGCAGCCTGTGCTTGAAGGCAGTGATGAAAACAGGACTGAAAATACAAACATAATGTTTAGAAATACTGCTGAGGGAGAGGAGGAAAAAAGAACCATCACATACAACATTTCTGCTGTTCTGTCTGTTTAGCAGTTATGCCAGTATGACATAGCAGAATGTTTCAATCATCAAATTATTGTTATTTGTTATTACCAAATAAAGAATTTTAAACCCATGGCTTGCACCTTTAAATGCCATCTTATGAAGTAGAAATGCCATCTGATGAAGTGCTATTTGTGTGATACTTGCAGGATCACACTTAAACAAACTCTTCTGGGAGCTGAGGTTGCCCATTGGAGTGTTATTTTGATACCACTAGTAGTCTGAAATAAGCCACTTTAGGAGTCCTCTGTGCGTTCTTCTGCAAATCAAATTATCTGCTTGCTAAGTGGGAGAGCAATAAGAGGCAAAAGAGAATTTTTCTGAAGAAAGGAAGGCATAGAGGAGGGAAATAACAACAACTCCAGTTATGGTGTTTGTTGTATCCTTGGCAGAGAGGAATGTAAACCTCAAGTCTCTCCACAAACACTGGCCCAAGTGTATTGGACATCACTTGGTACAGGTCTGTCTTGCTCTGTTTGTTGAAAGTCTGTCTCCACAATATTACTCATAGCAGGGCTGCTCTGGAGAAGTAATTTGAGAGCCACAGATTAAGTCTTGCTATAAAACCCCTCAGTTACTGAGATGGGTTTTGGTTTTTTGGGGTTTTTTTTGTGGGTGTTTTTTTTGTGGTTTTGTTTTGTTTTGTTGGGTGGTGGGTTTTGTTTTTGGTTGGTTTTTTTTTTTCCTTCCTCATCCAACGTCAGCAGTAAGTCAGAAGTGGGAACTTAGGCAGTAAAGACTGAGGATGTTCTGTGGAGTCTGCCTTGCTGTTTCTGCATAGAATTTTAGTGACTATTTGATTCCAATTTTTCAAAGTCTTTGGATAAGGAAACAGATTTTGTTCCCCTTGTTGCTTTTATGCCAATAAAAATTCTTAATTTGTAATATTTTGGCCAAATTTAGTTACAGAAACCAGACTAAATTTCATTTGAGCTTTATGCATGTGACATCAGGAGGAGGCTGCCACTTTGTTCTATTCAGATCAACCTTTACTTGGACAGAATAAATCACTTTGGTAGGAAGGAACTGATATTGAGCAACATCCTCCCTCCTAGAATTAAGGATGATCATGACAAACCTTTCCAGTTTCTGCTTCATGTGTAAGGCATTTCTATTTCAGAATTTTAATCCAGTTTCTAAATTCCATGTCAGGGGTAAGTTTTCAAACATCCAGTATTTGTAGGAATATGGTACAGTTACACCAATGCTTTTTGGAAAACCTTTGTACTTCTAGAATAGAATTTAATGAGACCTGACAATGCTTTCCCAAAAAGTCACTATCCAGGTGGTTCTGTCATTCTGTTCAGGAGAAGCACTCAGCAGCTGAAATTCTTCTCTTCCTATTCAAGTTGGGGATTAGATTGAGAGTCTCTCCTATTGTACCCTTTGAACAGTCAGAAATGGCTGTAACCATTTTTTCTCCCTAGGATTCTGAACTCCTTGCCCTAATTCAGATTAGGAATAGCTCTGGGCTGTCAGTCTTAGATACACCCATGGGATTGTAGGACTTGCTCCTTTGCCTAATTTGGAAAATGTTTTGGTCTTGAACCTCCTTACAAGGCAAGAAAATTACTTCCTACCTGTTCCTGTTTCTTTGACTTTGTTGTCTCCTACTGAAAAATAACATACTCACAAATGAGTTTCTAAGAAATAGTTCTGCTGGATGGGCTTCTCCACATGGGGAAAGAAGCAGACAGAGTTACATAGTGGACACATTGCTTTAACTTGTTACTAGAAGATGCTTCAAGATAGCATTCTAGGAACACTTATGTAGTGTTCTATATGGAAGTTACTCTACATATCCAGGTCACACGTGCAGGCTACCAGAACACATCCCAAGCCTCCCAGGCTGTAGTTTTGCACCTCTCTACCTCGATGTGTACTGTTGTTTATCATGGGAATTTTTTTCTGGGTTGTGGATTAAACTTGCAGTGAATTCAGAGAAGCCCCACTGAGCCTGGGCTGGTTGCTGAGTGTGTCAGGATGGTTGTACCCCTCTGACCTGGCCACTGGAGACCAGGGAAGGCCAGTGCCTTGAGGGTTCAGAAGCTGAGGATGAGCACAGGTGCATGAGGGCTAATGCACCCACTCATCTGGCCTTGAATGTCTTGCTGCTGTGTTCTTCAGCATGCTACCCAACTTTTTGGTTATACCAAGTATCCCCACAGTGGTTCATTTTTATGGATGAAATTATCTGCCATTCTGTTGAGTTCTCCAGATGTTTTAGAAGCTCTCACAAGTAGGAGCAGTCTTTCGTTTGCAAAAATCCTGTCTGCAGGTGCTGTGAAGTAGTGGTTTTTTCAGGTCATAAGATATCTATCTGTATGAGAAATGTGTATCTTTGGCAGACTGCTAAATATTACTGCTTAAATCTATTACAAGGAAGCACAATTTTCTCTAACTTAATTTCCTAAGCCTAATGAACCCAGTAAATTTCCTCTGATGTCTTCCCAAGTTAATATGTTAAATCTAATTTATTTGGCAAAAAATTGGACAAATTTCCTCTTAATTGAATTAACCTAGAAGAAAAAATGTATTGTTATGGAAATCTGTGACTAATAATTCACAGATGCGAAAGCCCTGGGTTTGGTTCCATTAATTTACTATCTTACAATTGCTATTTTTGTTTGCTCTAATTTAACTAGAAAGAGTTAATTGAACCATATATGTATTTGAAAAGTTTGATAAATGATACTGAATTACTTTCTTGTCGTTTAATGTTGCAGAAGATTTTTCTGTCCTATGTGATTATTTGCATATTTATTGAATATTATATTTGCCAATTGATTTTCTTGATATGTTACTGATATGATCCAATGAGTGGATGATGCATTTTCATCAGCAATAATACATTCTTGGCAATTTTGCTAGAACTCTTTGTACCACTTTGCTAGAAGTGGCACAAAAAGAATTTGCATTCTTTGTCTTTATGTTGGGAAATCCAAAGCACTAAGTCCCAACAAAAGCCAGAGCAAAACCATGACTGGGAGCAGATCCTAAACATCATTCAGTAGCAGCACAAAAAACCGAGTTTGCCTATGCATGCTACTTGGATTTTATGAAAACAAGGCACAGATAAGAGAGATACAGTTGCTCCTGGAACATAATTGATTTTCTTCATACCAACGGATATAGTCCTCCTTTTCTGCCACTTCCTTAATATATGTGGAGAGGCCTGATGTAAACAATGGAATCAAGCCTCTGACAAATGAATTAGAAAGGCCACAAATGAGAGCAAATGCATGTATGACCCTTAGAGCACTCATGCAGCTGTCTCCACCCTCTGATGTGGCTTGTCCTTGAGGAATCCTGTCAATACCTAACATTTCAAAGTGACTATTTATATCAAAATAATAGAGTTGGTTTCTTTATGTTCATGCATCAATGTGAACAGACAGAGTTGCTCAGGACAGATTTTGGCTTTAAAATTGTATGCAAAAGATCTTTAATGCTCTTGCATTTTCAAGTGACTATTAGTGGTATCCAAAATTATTTACAAATAGTCCAGGAGTTTTCCTGATATAAATTTTTATGCAGACATTTGTATCTTTTCTAGCACAACAATTGTATGGAAAATAGTCAATAAGCTGTATACTAAGGTCAACAGTTTTAGTATTAAAATCAGTTTACAGTATGTTTGCTTGAAGTGCACATAAATTCAAAGAGGCAAGAAGTATAAACAGAATAGCTGATTTCTTGGATGCACTCCAATATAATTATAGCTATTCACCCTTGTGACTATTTGTGTGTGTAGCTTAAAGCTATTTGCCTGCCCTAAGGTACAGTAGCAGTATTTTTATACATCTTTGTATCTGATTGAAATGCAAAACTCAGTAAACCTGGAAAGGATGCTAACAAGCTTAAAGAAATGTATGAGTAAAATTAAGCAACAGACTGAATATACATTTTGGCATTTATACATTTGTTAGCAGCACCTCCCAGTTCCTGGTACAGGTACCTCTCATTCTTTTCAATTTTGAAATGAGATATCCCTTAAGGATTTGTCACCAAAGTAGTGTATTTCTAATAGGCAATTATGGAAAAAAAAAAAAAAATCATCATCAATCACATTTATTGCAAACATCTCATAAAACCGTAAAACATTTATGTGGTTATGGAAGGCAAGTATGTTGCCATGTAATGTACTAAGATTTGCATATAAAGAACAGCAGGCAGCAAACAACTATCTTTCCCTTTCTTAGTCCATTTATACAAATGCCTTTGATGCAATGTATCTATATAATTCACATTGAAATGTTATAGCTGCAACACCTGAGTGATATTAACTGTTGTTAGGTCTCAGAAGCACACCGTGTGAAGGTAACAGGTAAGGCTGCTTCCTTCAGGTAGGGTCTCTCAGGCAGGTTGCACCTTGTCACAACCTACCTGCCACCCAGGAGGAAGGGTTTGTCTGATGGGCACCTGTCACAGTTGGGTTTTTTATTATTATTTTATTTTTATTATTTCCCTCCCCCCAATATACTGTTTTCACCAGGATCATTCACATCAGGATTTTGCTTTCAACTCTGTGTTGTTTCCATGTGAATAAGAATAAAATGCAGCTGCTTGGAAAGAAACACAGCTATTCTTGTGCAGGGGGGTAGCAACCAACTGTCAATATCAACATCTGCTAATCTTTGTAATCATCTGTACCTTGTGCTCAGCAAACACTCAGAAATAATTTTCTTAAAACTTTTTTTTTTAATAGCACAGAGTGAATCTACCGTGGGGCTGTATGATATAAAATGACTAATAAAATGTAAGGTTAATTGTGTGTCAGAGTTGGTAGCAACTGTCTTTATCTGGGTTTTTCCACAAGCCTCAAGGTAAAATGAAGCAGGCGCTATTGCAGAGAAGAGAGAATGAATGACAACACATTGTACAAATCTGTGGTATTTTTTAACTTTCGACTATCATTTCTGCCTTCTATTTGCTTGTCAGAACTGGATTTAATTCTTATATGCTGCAAGGAATTCACTATGTTAAGATATTGATATAACAAATTGCTGAATGTTTTAGAGATTGATTCTTGCTGACCAAAATGGGCTTTCAGATTGGAAGTCTTTTTTTTCCAGAAAACACCTGCTGAGATAGAAGTATGACTGCTACAAAAAAGAAATACATGGTTTGTTTAGTCTTCTCCTATCTAGCAATCTGCAGATGCTATCAAAAATTGCATTTTTAAAATGAAAATTTCCTAAGGATTTGGGAAAAGACCTCGGTTAAAATGGATTGAGTGGCTACTGTCAGCAGAGTATTAACAGACTGATTGGTTGTTACTTCTGTCAGTCTCTCTGCAAAATTATGACAGGCCAAACAGCAGGGAGCAAACGATCATTAATACTTCATCTCCTGGGACACAATAAACTGCCATTCACTTGCATAAAAATAAAATATATAAAGCTTGTCAGACAAGGTGACAGAAAAAGGTGCTTTTTCAAAACAATTTTATACTACACTGGGATGTGATCAGTTAAGACATGTTATTGTATTGTGTGGTATGTGATCTTGGCAACAACATCTTTGTCTTCCTTCTGGTTTAAAAATATCTTTTAGTGCTTTTTCCTGATGTTTATTTTATTTTATTAGAGGAACATTTAGATTCTGAATACTATTCTCAGCTAAACAGTGGTAAGTTAACAATAGCTTTTGCAGGAAAACACTCCCCTCAAGCCAGAGATGTTTATAGCATCTAACCTAACACCAAAATAATCCAGCCCCTACACATATGCCAGTGTGTGCTCTGCACAGATGAACACAGAGTTCAATGCCAAAAGATGCCCATAGGAGCAAAGATTCCCAAGCTAGAAAAAGCTGTTTTAAACTTGAATAAACTGTTTCCATCACTTTTTAATAAGCAAACACTCTTAGGAAAGAAAAAAAAAAAAAAAAAGGGTTATGTTGTATTATACTTCTGGTAAGATCAGCCAGAGGCTAGAATTTGAGGTATTTGCTTAGCCACTGCTTCCAGTAATGCTTTTCTCTTTTTGGGAAGTGCACTGAGATAGGTAATTACTGTTTTATGAGAGGTTTTTGTGTGTTCTGCCTATAGAATGTTTTGGGGGGTTGGGTTGGTTGGTGTGTTTGGTTTGGTTTGACACATTTACCAGTGAGTTATTAGTTGGTTACTGCACTGGAGGTTTTGATCAAGGCACACAGGGTTGCTTAACCAGTTAGTGAGGAGCCTGATAATCTCACTATACTGGCAATTAATTCCTTTGATTTTTACTACAAAAAAGAGTTTTCTGATGTTCTCTTCATGTTTCAAGCCCCTTTCCTCCTTTAATATTTTAATATTTCCCATGGAGATTTATTGGATGCACTGTATTTTGCTTTCTGTAAAAATTTGTTTGAAATATTTCAATTTCATTGCAACTACACTCTTTAAGGAAGCAAAAGATTTTTTTTTCTCAAATATTTTGACTGTATTGTGCAACTACACTAGTTTCTATCATACTGATGGATCTCCTCTACAGATCTTTGAAGTTATACTTTGTTGCGTATTTTACTTTGAAAGCAGGTGAAGAAATTTGGACGCCTCCTTTGTCAAAATTAAAGCTTTCGTAATTTGGTTCTGCTTTGGTTTTTTGCTTCTCCTGGCCTTGGTGACAAAAAGAAATACTGATGAATTCTGTCTCTTGACTGAGCTAGGGGAAAGAAGCACTGGAAGTTTCACATGAGAGCTTGGTAGATCTGCCTGTGTTCTTTTCTTGGGTTTCTGCCCCTTCTATGTCCCATTGTCACTGTTGGTATCGTGTTGTTGGTATTGTAATGTCACCAACTTTAAAGACCAAATATATAGCAAAGAGTGTATGAATGACAATGTCCTTTAGGAACTGAGAATCAAGTGTCTATGCCAATTGTAAAAGTTTTGGTGAGGACTCTGCCAATATTGTGTAGGAAGAAAAAGTTAAATGTTAGTGAATCCACAGCACTAGTATTCATGTGCATGACTGGACAGAGAAGGAAAATAAGATGACTAACAGAAAATACTACTTCTATCACTCCTAAAACTTTTCTGTTCTTCCTTCATGAACTGGATTATTCTGATTCTAGACAACTGCCACACTATGTGAGACTGGAGTTGCAAAATTAAATATTGCTCTGGAAAAATAGGAGATGGAAACTATGATGCAATGTGATTTTTCAAGCAGTTGTGGATTATTGTTTTTCTGTCATTAAAGAAATGGAAAACCACCTGCCGATTTCAGGCCTAAGCAGAAAAATAAGTTGTATCTATAATAAATAACCTTTCTTTTGGCAAAAGTTTAATATAAAGATGGACTTTTAAATAGATTTTTCAAGATAGACCCTTATATTAAAGTCTATCTCTATATTAAAGACTCCATAGGGCAAACCTGGAGACTGAAAGCAGACTGAATATGATTCTGTGTGAAATGTTGTTAAGTATTGTGGTTCACATTACTTGAGGATTGGGAAGTTCAGTGATGAAATAAGATTGGGGTTATTTTGCATAGTAATTTCACTTCACCTTCCTTCAGTCCTATGCCTTCTGCTTTGTGCATGCAGAAGCATGAAAGTTGGGACTGATTAGATGGCATTGGCATTGTAAAATCCCAAGAAAAATACTGTTAATGAGAACTGTGTGTATAACCCCCTGCTTACTTCAATGACAATTCACTCTTATGACTGTCAAACATTGCAAAAAAAACCCCAAAAAACCTGATAGCTCAATAATAAATAACTGCTCAAGATGCTTAAAAAAAAAAAAAAAATTAAGAAAATGTAAAATTCAGTAGCCTAAATCCTCAGCTAGATTGAATCCACCTCTCTCCACTGAGTTCAGTGCAGCTAAACTGATTTACAGTGGTTGGGGAATTAGCCTGTGGTGATTCAACTGCCAAAGTCTGCAAAAGTTTTGAGAAATCTGGTTGGGATATGGATGGAAATGAATATAGGTGTTTCAAATGTTCAAACAAAGCATTGGTTTAAAAAACAAACCCCAACTTAAACGACTGCTTGAAAATCCTAAACTGCCACTGCATATGTTCCAGTAATTTGCTCAGCCATGCAGTATGTTGTATTCACTGAATGAAGAAACCTTCTCATGAGAATGTTTAAAATGTCACTGAGGTTCAGTCTGGATCAGGGTGCAGGTGGCTCTACAAAGGCTTTGCTGAGGGGATGTGTTTATACAGTTGCTGCTGACGGATGGTATTGATTGGCCAGGCAACTCATAAAACAAGCGACCTCACTTTCATCTTTGTGGTTTCTGTTCCTTCAGTAGATAGAAAAGTGGTTTTAATTACTCACATCATCCATTAAGTTTTTTTCTTCTTCTTATCCACCCACTCTCTTAGAACCAAGTAGTATCTTCTGATTCTTTTACAAAACTTGCAAAGGGGGCAAGGGTGTGCAGATAGATAAATTTTGATGAATACAAAAGTTGCTGCTGCCTCACTGGTAAGTCCAGATATGCTGAAATCTCCATGCTGTGAGACTGTCTGAGCCACCTTCAAGATGACAGAGCACTTGACAGCTACTGAGATTTAGGTGTTGCTGCAGAATCTCTGGTGCTTTGCTTATATTTATTTGTGACTGGTATTTTTAGAGTATCGTGGCTTCTACATGTAAAACCAAATACTCACTGCTGTAATCCCTGTTCCCTCCCTCTTTGCTAGATTATTACAAAAACCTCCAGCCCCTGTGTTTAAGCAGTCCTTTGGAAAAGGAATGATAAACAGACTTAATCTAGCACTTGGATTTCCAGGCAAGTGTACCAGAAAGGATTAGTGGGAAAATAAGATTTAAAGCCAAAGATGCTTAAAATGGACTTTTAATTCTACTGATAATAGCAATTCTAACTATGCTTCTGGTTGTAGTAGGACAAAGCTTGTGGAAGGCATGCTCTGCAAGGCACTTATTTCCTGCATCTCTTCTTGGATCCCCTGAAATACCTCCTGCATAGGCACAGATATGTGCTCTCTTCAGAACTACAGTGTTACAGGCTGTGCTCCCTTCCCCAGAGAGGGTATTTTTCTCCCATTACATGACAAATTTTTCATCTCTCATGTAACTTGGGAGTTGTGATAAGAGCTTGAGGTCACTTAATGCTTCTGGGTGTTGCAGTTTGTTCATCCTTAGAACAGGAGGATGTGATGTGATCCACACCATAATGGGAATTTTGGTGCTTTAATTATAATTGTCCTTTTTTTTTTTTTTTTTTTTATGTGTTAGTGGCTGCTGAGGAGAATAATGTATAAAATAGGCATGTGCAATTCAGAAGACAGTACCCTTTACTTTCGTTGTTTGTGATTTTAGGAGAAAAATGTGAATATGTTCTTTAATATTTGGGGAAGGGTTGACAATATTAGAAAAAATATCCTTGGTGTTAGGAACAGAATACTTCATTGGCTGATTTACAGTTGTCAGCTTTAATTAACATGTGAGCTACTTAGTACATGCATGTTGTCATCATGACCTGTATGTTCTACTCAGCATCTTCACAGACAAATATAACAAGGAGTAAGGCATGGGTGTGATGGCTATAGCTGTTTGCTAATTCTGTGACACAACAGACTTCAGTCAGGCTTTCTGAAGAAAGAACCCTTGAAATTATTTGAGGTTTCCTTATTTTGAACAGGTACACTTCCTTGGAATCAGTCTGCTAAAAAAACTTTCCCTTGGTGCTGTGAGCAGCAACAGAGTTGTATGTTCTAAATGCCTGCATTTAATAAACATATCTATACATTACTAAAGTTGCAAAACCTCTGCTACTTTCTGGGTTCATAAAAAAAAAAAAAAAAGAAGAAGAGAAATATGTGAAGTAAAGAAACACAAGACATAAGATGGGATAGTTTCTAGGTGGCCTGGTTGACAACTCCAAGGAAAAGCAGCAGATGGAGAAAGAGCACTGCTTTTTTCTCTTAAAAGGCCTTACAGAGACCTCTTTAGAGGTCTCTAGCAATGGCAGTCTCAGATACACTTGTGCATGTTTATGTAATGTATTCTGGTTCAGAAATAACATGTATACATGGCATGGCAAGTATAAAAGTATAGATGGAGGACTTCTTTAATCAGATATTGGAAAGGACTGTTCAGATAAAGCTGTAGGGAAAAGTGACTTTTTTGTAGGTTTTTTTTTTTCTTTTTGAAATGCTCCCTTTTACTCCAAGCTAATTTCAATTGTAAACCAGCTGTGAGTATTTTATTTTTAATTCAAGTTAAGATTTAAGGAAGGGAGGCAGTGAAACAAGAATCAAAAGCAGCAAGGTGGAATCCCTCCTGCATGTAATCTGCTGGAGAGCAAAGATCCAGTGGAGAGTAGTGGATGGTAGGAAAAGCTGCCTCACTTTCCCCATGACCAATATGTAAATAGAAGGATATAGGAGAAAAAAAAAAAAAGTACAGATTTTCAAAATCTGATTTTATGCATCCTTCACATTTAGCAGTCCAGTCTTGATTACACCACTGGTTTATTGTATGTATATATTATCTTTATGCTTGTTTTCTTTCCTCAATCACTTCAGTCTGTCTCTCAGAAGTAATAAATTGCATGTGGGAGAAAAAAAGTTGAGCTAATTGCAGAATATGCATATTACCCATCCCCAGCAAAATAAACTAGGAACCCATGTAAATGAGACCTACAGTTTATAACGAATTGGGTCTTTCACAATGATGTGTTCAAACTGTATCTCAGAAAGTTCAAGAACTTAATGTAATATACTGCAGCAAGAGTGATACCTATGATTAGTCCAATTAAAATTATAGTTTTATGCTTTTTTGTGATGCAAGTTAGTTCTGTGAGAACACGAAACACACCTCATAAATGCCACCCAGCTGCAAAAGTGACAAAGTGAGTCTACCAGCTTTTCCTAGCAGCATTAGGAATAATAGGCATGGCTGCAACTGGCTTTTGTTACTGCTGGAAGCTCTGGCAGCTCACCAAGCATGGTAAGACCAAGACAATAACTCTGTGATAGCAGTGCTCAAAAATTGATTAAAATACACTATGGAAAACATATAGTCTTAAATGGAAATAAAAGTAAAGCAAATGCTGCTCTAAGTATATGGTACGTGGATACCACTAAGAGAAGACTGTAAGCAAGTGAGGATAGTGCACCACACTGTTTAAAAGAAGTATAGGATTAAAGCTTTGCTCTGTTTTGAACTCACTGCTTATTAATAAAAAGTGGATAGGAACCGAAGAGATGAAGAGACTGTATTGTGAGACACCACAGAGCACTGCATGTGTGATGTTCCTTCTGAAGCTATAATAACCATTTGATTTCTGACCCTGAGGTGAATTTTGTATACTCATATGCATGACAGAGGTGAAAGGATATGTACTGAGATCTGCCCTTCTTTCCAAAGTGTGTTTTTGGAAGTGACATAATTGAGGTATAAATAAAATAACAAAGGAGGCTTTTATAGATCTATATTATTATTTCAAACTGCCAACAGTTGTCCTCACACTTGCTGGTATTTTAGAGTCCTGAATTTTAAATGACACAGCCATCTTCTGTAAAATGAACTCAATAGAGAATACATCTTAAGGGAAATTTCCAGAGATCGGGTCTGTAATAAACGGTCCTAGGAACTTTACTTGAGTTTCCAGCTCATTTCCTATTTGTTCTGTGACATGTCTGACAATAAGGAATATGGCTCCAAAATTGGCACTTAGCAATAGCTGACCGCATATCCTTTCCCCAAAATTAAAATGGGGACATAGTGCATGGTAGTCGCTTAAAGTGTCTGTCATTATGTGGGATGCCAAGAGGCCACCCCCTGCTGTTTTCCATTCAGATGAATGGGAAACCTATGGATAAATTACCACCTGCAGCGCGTGATAGCGGACATTGTAAGCAGCTGTCACTGTAGCTCTGTAATTATGCAAGTATTCTTCTGATATTATACAATTAGATGGCCCCATCTCCCTTTCTTTCTTCTGATAATGTTTTCCTAAGTGTCAAGAGCACTGAACTCTTTCCTTGTTCAATCACTTATGTCTCTGTGCAATAAAACCAGCACTTTCCTGATGCTCCTGGAGCTGGCACTCTTCTTATACCAGATCCTGTACAGTCTTCTGCTGCTTTTTGAGTACTGTATTAGATTTTTGTGTCATGGGGTAGCAAAAACCATGGGGATTACTGTCAGTAAGCGGTCACACCATACCTTCATTAGAGTTATCAGGCTCTAATGATGAGCCTTAGAAAGCTGCAGCTGGCTTTATTTTTTTCAGCAGAAGCTTCTTGCAGACTTTTGGTGGCTGAAGTGTGATGCGGGAGATCCATCAAAAAGTATCAGTGCATCTTTTCTCTGTTTTGAGGGATCTTTGTAGTAAAAGGAATAGGAGAGAAACTGGATAGTATGAAGCAAAGCAAACCTTTTCAAAATTAAAATGGGGTAGAGTTCTCAGCTGGGGAACTATCTTAGCAGCAAGTGGTTATTTGTTCCTTGAAGTTGTTCAGAAAGCCATATTGTACTATAAAGTGTTTCTACCTTTCTCATTATATTCTCCTTTTCCTCTCCTCAGGATGCCAGTCTGTATTTAGCAGTGAGTTTATGAATACTAAAAGCTTGCATTTTCCTAAAGATTCTTAATAAAAATGGGTGATACTTAATTTTCTTTCCATTGCAGAACCCAAGTTCCAGCTGCCATTTTACAGTCACCCACTTTTGATTTTATGTCCATTTCTCCTGTATTTTGTTTCTCAAGTCTATTTGAAGAAGAAATTGTGGAGAACACTTGATGCCACAGAGAGTATAAAATCTCATCCTCAACCAGTGGTATTCACAGAGCTAATACAGTGAATAGTCACCATGGTAGCCATGGACCTAAATCCAGTTGGTGGCTGGTCACTAGCAGTGTTCCCCAGGGCTCAGTTTTGGGGCAAGTCTTGTTTAATACTTTTATGATGATCCAGATGAGGGGATCGAGTGCACCCTCAGCAACTTTGCAGATGACACCAAATTGAGTGGGAATGTTGGTCTGCTCAAGGGCAGGAAGGGTCTGCAGAGGGATCTGGACAGGTTGGATCGATGGGCTGAGGTCAGTGGGCTGAAGTTTAACGAGGCCAAGTGCCAGGTCCTGCACTTTGGTCACAACAACCCCAGGCAACACTACAGGCTTGGGGTGGAGTGTCTGGAAAGCTGCTCAGAAGAAAAGGACCTGTGGGTGCTGTTGGACAGCTGGCTGAATGTGAGGCAGCAGTGTGCCCAGGTGGCCAAGAAGGCCAACGGCATCCTGGCCTGTGTCAGGAATAGTGTGTCCAGCAGGAGTAGAGAAATGATTGTGCCCACACACTTGGCACTGGTGAGGCCAGAACTTGAGTATTGTGTTCACTTTTGGGCGCCACAGCATAAGGAAGACATTGAGGTGCTGGAGTGAGTCTGGAGAAGAGGACTCACTCGCACAAGAGGAGGCTGAGGAGAGACCTAATTGCTCTCTAAAAATACCTGAAAGGAGGTTGTAGTGAGGTGGATGTTGGGCTCTTCTCTCAGGTAACTAGTGATAGGCCAAGAGGAAATGGGATTAAGTTGCACCAGGGAAGGTTTAGGTTGGATATTAGGAAAAAAATTTTAACTGAGTGGTGAGGCATTGGAACAGGCTGCCCAGGGAGATGGTGGAGTCACCATCCCTGGAGGCGTTAAAGAAAATGGATAGATGTGGCACTTCAGGACATGGTTTAGAGATCGTGATAATATTTAGCAGAGGGTTGGACTTAATGAGCTTGAAGATCATTTCCAACCTTAATGATTCTATGATTCATTCTGAAGTGGTCTAAATATTTATTGTTAAAGAAATCTACAAAATTCATCCATTTTATTTTTTTCTTTATTTCTTAAGCTAAGAAAAGTCACTTATTTAAGATGAGGATCTGTTTTTCAATTAACCTTTTCCTGTTAGATCGAAGTTTAAAATAAATTTAGATTCAACACCAATGTGGTTACTTAGTACCTGTTGGTTTTGGTTTTTTTTTTTTTTTTTACCTAAATTTGTCTGTGTCACAGTGAATTTTATGTTTGATAAGCTTCCTTTGTGCTGCCTTAAAGATAATTCCTGTAAACAAAAATTGTGAGCCAATTTTGAAATTGCTTTTAATTCTGCTGTTTACAAGATCTTCAAACCTTCTTTCTGCAGACAACTGCACTTCGGAATCAGCTGTAATGATTAGCACTTTAACCCCTCCTCCACAGCCACCCGGCACCCAGCTGTGGGAGCTGTACTAGTAAACTGGAGTGAACTGGAGTGCAGACTCAGAACGGTTTAAGGAAAACATCATTTTACAAACCTGCGCTCCTGTTGGCAGTTCTGCAGCCATACAAGAGGTGTACAGGGATAGTGAGGTTTATAAATTGCTGCAGTTATAGAAACAAATGTGTGACTCTGCCCAAAGGCTCCTGAGCGGTGGCACCCAGGGCACAACCCTGTGTCAGTCCCTGGGGCTTTTGCCAGCTGTGTGACGAGTGTTTGCAAACAACATTGCAAGGGAGCAGGAGACTGGCTGAGGCTTGTTGACAAGGCCAAAGTAATTTGGCCGGATATTGCAGATTACAGGTTCTGCTGCATGTGCCTGATGTGCTGTGCAAAAGGCACGGGGGGCCAGACCAGAGCCATCCTGCCCTCTCCCATCACCCCTGTGGTTGCATTTCTTTTCAAGTCAACAGCGAGGGAAAAGCCTCATGCTGTGCAGAGCACAGGACTCTAAGGCTATATTACCTTTCTCATTTCTTCCCAAAGGTTAGTTCCTTGCTTTCTTTGTACGTTCACTCAACAGATTTTTAGCACTTTACAGATTAATTTGCACATTTCAGAGTATGTAAATGGATATAAATTAAGTTGCAGATAATAAGAAAAGGTGAATATTCCATGCTTTGGATGTCCTGAAAAGGACTTTTGAAAGAGCAGAATATGTAGAACATAGTTTTCTGCATTTATTTATTGAGCTGGTGTAAATACAGGGAGAGCTTGATGAATATGACAATAGCAGAGCATAATTCTAAATTGATAAATTAGAAGAACAAACCATGGTAACATAATGCCCCCTATGGTTTTTAAGGGAGTATGTACATTAAAATTAAGAGGAATTCTTCCCTACATGCTTCCTCTTAATAGAATTAAAATTACATGCTATGCTCCTCAGCTGCAGATGAAAAAAATCTGGCTGCATTTTCTTAATAAAGAGGTCAGATGCTTCTAATTTAGATGCTCTAAATCTCCTCCTTCTTTTTGGAGATTCAAAGCAATTTGGATCAAAAGTGTTTTTGAGTAAAGTAATTGCATAGCTAGTAGCCGCTGAGTTAATACGTTTACATACCAGATAGCTTAATGTAGGAAGTCATCACCTAAGGAAAGACAAGCAGTCTGCCCCAGAGGGGACATGATGCTCTGTAATTGAATCCATGGCCACTTGAGGGCAACATTTTACCACACATAAGTAAACACGGCAGAATTTGACAGTAGAAACTATAAACCTGGAAACAGGCACGTTTCCTCAGGACCCAGTTAAAAAAGTTACAGACACTCACACGGCATTGTTTTCCAATGACCTCTGGACATAAGTCTTCTATCAACTGGCAATTGCATGTCTCTTTAGGACATTTATCAAGTTAGTGCTTCCTTCAGTGAGCCAACCCTTTCAAGCAGAAGCAGGCATAATGTATTGATAGGTTTGCAGAGTGGTAAGTCAATTCAAGTTGGCTTTGTGGAATGTGATGGAGGATATGAGGTGTTACCTAGGCCCAACATTTTAGGATTGTGTCTTGGATTGTTTTGTGTTTTGAGACTTCATAATTTTGATTATGCATTTCTTCTAT
Source organism: Megaceryle torquata (assembly GCA_024611175.1). Classification (NCBI taxonomy): domain Eukaryota; kingdom Metazoa; phylum Chordata; class Aves; order Coraciiformes; family Cerylidae; genus Megaceryle; species Megaceryle torquata. The sequence goes on from JANIJG010014886.1 coordinate 124,967, forward strand.
TTCAGTAACTTCTGAAAGTCATGATTTTCATATATTTACATCTTTGCAACCTGGGGACTGGGTGGGAGAGGAAAATACAGGGAGGAAGTGGGAATAACTTATTGTCTGTTGTCAGAATGTAATGAAAATTATTTTGGTCTTCTGCTTTTAAGCTGGAATCCAACTAGTAAACTGTAGGCAGATTGATTTAGCAGTAAATACACTCAGGACTCTGGAAAACCAAACCAAACAAAAAAACACCCAACCAAAAATGACATTTCATTTCACTGACAGTTTTTGATAGTAGTCCTCTTGCTGCCTGTCAGATACAGCCAGCATGTCTGGAGCAGTGAGCATCCCTTCCTCACTCTTCCTGCAACAATTATTTATTTGTTGGACTGGGACTGAAAACACAATTCACTACAAAATTTGCCACAGCTAAGGTTAAAGAAAATGGTTATTTGATATTCAAGCTACTGGTCCATGGGCATATATACAGTTAATATTTAAAATCCATGAAAAGACATATTCACAAGGTTTGTGAATAATGAGGCAGTTTCCCTTCCTGTAATGGCAGGGATCTCAAATGAGTTGTACTGTCAATGGGAGAGCAAGAGGTTGTATAGTTTTCCATAATCTATAAAGCTTCTTCAGAATCATGTCATTAGCTTTCCTGTGGTAGTGCTCAGCAGAGCTAATAATGCAATTATGGTTCATGTAGTTAAACTATGCTATTGATATTTTTTTTTCCCAGGAGGCCTTAATTTCTAGCAATTCTAATCATCTTCATTGTACAGCTGTATGGATTTCACGTATCACTATGAGGGAAATAAAATTGCAAATAAATACCATATTTCCTAATGTCTCTGTAAATGCCATATTTAGTAACCATTAACCAAATGTTGGAGTCTATAAAATGTATAATTCTTTGTATAAAAAAATATAGAAGAGGCCACATTCACTTATCAGTCACCAGAAGAAACTATTGTGCTGGAGTAAAGTAGAATTTAATCCATTATTTGATTATTCTAATTTTTTGCTGCTATAAACCATTATATTTTCTGGTTTTGGTATACTAACTCTTCTTCTGTCTGTCTACTGTGTTTAAACCGTAAGTATTAGAGTAAATTAGTATAATACATGCAAATGATGTGTGTGTGTTTATGGGGGGTGGGGTGTGAATCTTCTAACTTCCCCTTTTTTTGAATAAATCTGGACTTCTGTAATTTTACCTGATATGCAATAAGTATGAGTGCTGGCAAGCACAGGATAATTAAGATGCTATTTAGCCTGTTATTAAGCATTAATTTCTAACATCTATTAAGGAAATACTAGATTTTTTTTTTTTTTTTTTTTTTTAAGCAAATAGTGGTTCCATATGTGCCAGTTGCTACTACAGCAAAAATCTCAATCCTGGGAGGTTGGAACCCTTGTTCAAAAACCTAAAGCAAGAAATATGGATGTTCCCTGCTGGTGGTTTCAGACTTACACAATTAAGGTTGTTCTGAGAAGATAAATTATTAGTGTAATGAATCTCTGAAAGGATGCCCTTTTCTCTTGAGAAAGATTTTTGTTTCTATTAACTACTCTGTTTCTTCTGAGTAAACTACCAAATACATTACAAAGCCTTTAGAAAAGAAAATTATAAGGTCATACTGTGTTAATAATTTTGCTGAGAAACATTCTTCTCCTTTAATGTGCCTAGTACAAAAGGATTTGAGAATAAACAAAGATTGCTGTTAGGTGTCTGAGCTAAAAACACAGATGCAAGAGGAAACACCATTTAGGCTTCCTTGATGGACCCCATGGAGATGGAAAAGAGTTGAAATTAAAGCAAGCATAGCTAAGGTCTTTAGATATTCTTCCAAAAGTTATTGTCTGTCTCTCCATGCTCTCAATATCTTTAGGGAGAATAGCTGTCATTTTCCTGCATTCATCAGGTACAGTGTAGCACCAGGTTGTCACTAAGGGATCTCATGGGACATACAACAGCCCAGGTCAAACCCAAGGGAGCTCAGATGGGGAGACAGCAAGACCCAACTTTAGTTATAGGAGTATTTTGTTATGGGCATAGAGCAGCTCCTGCCATTTCCCCTCCATGGCTGCTGGAAGAGATAGGCACTGGGCAGTTACAGAGCTGGCAGAAATCTTAGTGAAGTTCACATGCATTTTCCACTATAACCTGTTTGTTTGTTTTGGTTTGGTTTTAATTGATCGACTCTTTCTACATATTCTATCAATGATACTTTTTGCTGTTATATAATACCTGTTTTGACTTTTGTTTCTCAGTAACTCATTGAAAATATTCAACCTGGCAGTTCGAAGTATATAAGCAAAATAGATACGCTAATTAGAAAAATTATGCACATGTAACTTCTTAGTCTCCTCTTTTGCTTTTGTTTGTTTTGCAGATGGTGATAGGTCAAAGAAGGCAGACTGTCTTTACAGGAAAAGTAGTTCTGAAATTACAAGCATCGCTACATTTTCATCTACGCAGAAATTTTCTCCTTAGCATTTTTTCTTTGCTATCCTAAGCCTTTGGCTGTTTTATTTTTATTTTTTTTCCCTCTCCTTTTAGTTCATATAACAGGGTCTCTGCAAAGTGCCGTGCAGGAATCTAAATTACAAATTTGTTGCTTTGGGGAATCAAAAACAAAGGGAAAAACTTGTGATTTTTTCACCAGTAAGTGAACTGTGACACAAGGAGAGAGGAACAAAAAGAAACTTGGGGAAAAAAGAATCCATTTTTCAGATCTGCTTTGAGCAGACTAATGAATTAACATGTTTATAAAACTGTGTGAGTTGACCAGTAGTATAGCAGTCACTCAGTGTCCACTGAATGGTCCAGGTAAACTGAGACAAAAACACCTGCTGTGCAGCTTGGTGTCCCAGATGCATGAATTTTATTTGACCGGTTGGGATGTTAATGGGTAACTGCTGTTTGGATTTGTTGGAAAATCAGCTGTGGATGAGGATTTTTAAAATTCCATGTGTTATCTTTATTTCCTGCTATTAAAACTGAGACCCAATAATGTGAAAAATAAAATTACCTGTTATCCTGCAAGAATTACTTTTCTTAGTGTGCCACTGACACCCCTTTGATAGGTAGAATGTCTGAAATGCTGTAAGCACAAAACCAAAGCATTTTCACATTAAGAGAAATGACTAATACCCTATTTGGTAGAATTTCTAAACATTGCTACTAGATGTAGAAAAGAAATTGGATTGAGATCCTTAATTCCTTTTAGTATTTTTTTAGAAGATGAAAAGCTTTACTAGAATTAGGCTCATCAGAAATGTATTATTCTTTCAGTATGCTAATTAATAGAGCAGGTTCATGGATTTGTTAATTAAAATAAGATACCTCGGGGAAATTGAAATTAATTTTGATGTCCTAATAGAGTTACCATTATGTCATTAAATCTTGTGGATGTCTTATCCAGTTCTCTTCTTTTTCTTCCCTTAAAAAGTGAATTTAGACTTAGAATATTGAATATTGAATGATGACTTTCCAAAGATGTGGAGGAGATCAGCTGATAACCTTGGAATACCTGTAGCCCTCATGGGAGTGTCAGGACTTTTCACCTTGTGTGCTCTAAATGAGCATCAAGCTGTTCACCTCTGGGTCACTGGATCTGTGTTACTAGGGATTAACTTGTCAACAGTCACTCCAGTATCCTACTAGAATAACTCACTAAAGTTAGCTTATATTTTCCAGAGATGGAAAAATTTAAAGTTCAACCATCAGGCAGACATAATGACTGCAGAAAATGTATTGCACCTTAATGAAATACCTTTCATGTATGGAAGGCATCATGCAACAGCGAATGCAGTGGTCAGCTGGGTCTGTTCATGTTAGTGATTTAGTTTGTACAGAGCTTGTTAAGGGAATCTCCTAGTTGTCCCCACTTGCTGTGTTTGAGTGTAATTTTGGAGCAGTTCTAATTTTGGAGCAGTTCTGGAGAGTGAAGACTGATTCCTGTTAAGTGGGACCAAACTGGAAGACTTGCTCGAGGAGCACATCAAGAGCCACCAATGGCACTCAACTGAAGAGCCACACAAGAGCTGAAGCAAAACTCAGAGTCACTGAGCACGTGTGAGTCCTCAGGACCTGCCTTTACTTTCCACAGATCTGCTGCTGTTGCACTGCCCTAATGTGCATATAGCTAAGGTGGTCCAGATCTTACCTACTGCCTTGACAAGAAATCAGACTGTTGATGTGACAGCTGATGGAAATGTGGATTTCAATGTAAGTTCCTTTTATAGAAGGAAAAGTGCCTAAAATGTACTCAGTGCTTTAGGACACTCTGACTTTCCAGTACACTTTCGTCAGTAAGGAAGGGCAAGTTGAAGTTCTCTTACTGTTCAGTTTGTGTTTAATAAGCAAAAAAGAAGTTGAGATTATTTGTGAATTTCAGCTGAATTAGGCAAATTGTTTCAAGCAGAATAAAAATAAAATCAGGTAAAATTCATTTCAGCTTCTTAAAATAGATTAATCACGATACTCTTTACTAGACTAAGCAGAAAAGAGGCATAAAATGTCTTTGTTTCCCACACACAGTCAAAGCAGTGCACTTTATATATGCTTCCAGAGTACTCTTGGCATGGATCTATGAGGTTATTCTCTCTGATACTAAAGCCCAATGAATGTTAAATGATATTTACATGGAGCAGAATAGCTTCAGGATAGATTTAATAAAATAAAAAAATCCCTCAGAGGGCTCATAAATTAGGGCAAATTCCCTCACTGGTGAGAGACCAGTATCAAAATTTCTTCATGACCAAAGAGAAGGTTTGGTAGATGGTTTGGTGCAAGATACATTCAAGTCTTGCATGCTGCTCCTTTCTGGGCTTATTTTTCTTAGATCACACTGGTTTGCTTGCATAGATCAACATCTTCATGGTCATACTTCCTCTGCTTTATCCTAAAACCAGTTTAATATGCTTCAAATTGAAATATTTGGGTCTCAGGTTGGATTTGGTATTTTGGACTAATCATTTTATGCAGCTGTTACAGAAACTAGACTGAGTGAGGCAATGCTCACTGGCAGTTCCCACAGCCCCCTGATGTGCTGTATTTTCTTGAGAAGATGATCTTATAGGTAATTTTAAAACAAGCAAACAAAAAACCCAAGCCCAATGAAAAACAACAACAAAAGAGCACAAAAAATACCCCCAACCAACAAAAAAAACCAAACAAAAAAATCGCACAAAATGACACAACGACAAAAAAATCACACCCCCAAAAAAAACCTGACAAAAACCCCCAAATACTTCTTCCCCACAGACAACAACTAACCAAACAAAAAAACCCCAAAGCCTTTTCCATCTAGTATTTAAAAATTGAATATGGAAGCTGGTTTATGAATTTTCAGTTGATTGCTGTATTTTGCTGACATTAATATTTAGGTTCTGACTCATATCAGTACTTGCTGGGGGCAGCATTAAAATTTCTGATACATATTAAATATCCATGTACCACTTCTAAATGCAAGTGCTTGAAAGGTTTCTTTTTTGATCTTTTCTTACATAATCATTTTAAGATTATTATTTTGATCCCATTTCTCCCAGTTCAGTTAAATGCAAAACAAAGAGCAGATTGCTGAACAGTTGTTATTTTAAAGGTTGTATTTTTTTCTACTAATTCATACACAACAGTCACCTTGTGGAATAGCTATGGTAAAGCTACCATCAACAGAGATGCAAGAGAAGCCTGTTCTGCAGTGCTGTGTGCAATACGTGTGCTGTCAGCACGAGAATTGACTGGTGAGGCAGCCGGTCAGTGCTGCTGATGCCAGGATGCTGGCTGCGGTATTTCAGCACGATTGCAGACGTCTTCAGCTGGGAGGAGTTACTGTAGACACAAGCTGAAACAAGACACCTCACAACCAAGTTCAAGGTGAGTTCTATACTAGATGGTAGCTGATTTAAGAAATTGATGATTTTTTTAATTTTTTTTTTTTTTTCCCCAGCACAGAAAGCAATACTGAGTAAAATTATATAACCTGGGGCTTCTTATTGCACAGGGTCACAGTCTGGTACTTATGCTCTGCTCAGCATTTCTCCCTGTACTAAAGGCAAGTCTAGGAAAGGGAAAGCTATATCATTTTCTATTAAAAAAGGGACAATAACAATGCATCTTAATGATGGGGACAGTTGGTACTTTGGGGAAAGGAAATTTAAAATGGAAATGGGCATTAGTGACCGCCCCTCTTAGCAGCAGGGAAGCTTGGGCTTTGCTTGGTGATGAGGTTTTGGGTGGTTTTCATGATGCCTGGGTGCTCTCCTTAACCTGCCTGCTGGCACAGGCACAGCCTATCCCTGAACGCTTAGACCTCAGTAAGGGTGGGTGGGGAGGAGCTGAGCTCTTTTGCCTGAACTTTAGACTGTGGGGACAAGAGAAGAGGCAATTCCTACTTGCCTGGGAGAGCCGATAGTGATACAGTGGGCAGCAGCATCTTTATAAGGCAGTTTTCCAAGGAACAGGGGACAACAAATCAAACAACTTTTCCTAATACGTTGAATTTTGTTGCTGTCTTCTGGGGTTTTGTTTTGTTTTGTTTTGTTTTTTTCTTGGTGCCTCTGACCACTAGTGAAAGAGTTTGTGGAACCATTGTCATACTCTGGCTGTGGTACCTGTAGAAATAGAAGAGTGATTACACCCCAGAAAAGCAATACCTATGCTGAGCCATACAGTATCTTTACTGATCCACCTGGTTGACTCTTGTATATGTTTCCTGAAGGAAAATCTGGTTTTTGGCTCTGTGCTGTCTGGGGCAATGTCTATGGATACGTTTCTTACAGGCTACAATAGTTTGTGTAATAACTATTAACTGCAGTGGTGTTTGTACATCACTTTAGTGGGGATGGATCCCTGTGCTTTTGGAGAAGTGATAGTTACAGAAAATATACAATGTAACATTTCTTTAAGGTAAAAAGGCAGGTTCTTGATATGTAAGCTCCTCCAGCCAAGCGCTGCTTGCCCTGATCTAATGGTCTCAGGGATTTTAATAGACCTGTGTTAAGTTGTGCCTTCTGAGGATTGCCCATCAATCTTTATTATTATTATTTACAGCATGAGATAGAACAAGGTAGAAAGGATTTTGCAGGTTGAAGGAATACATGTGCATATTTTTTTTTGGTATGTTGTTTTTTGGTTGGTTTTTTTTTTTTTTTTTTAATACCTGTGAATACATTACAGATGACCAGTGCTCTATTTTAGTGCTTAGACTTTTAACAATAAATGTAGGCAGTGATCCCCCCCCTGAAGCATTCTGCAAGAGGCAGAGATATTGAGCTCAGCATCTTGGCAGAATTCCCCTTTGGGTGCTGCCACTCCGCTTCCTGAAATATTTAAGACTTGACTAGAAATAGCTGTACATAGTTCTTTAAATGTTTGTTCTGATTTCTTGAGTAATTTTTCTCATATTTCTAAATAGCAACCAAAATATGACTGCATTTATGACTGGATAAATATGATTAAGTCTTCTGTTCCTGAAGATCTTAAAGAAGCTACTTTTAATCACAATTGCAACAGGTATTGACCAGTATGTGAGTATTTTTTTCTTTAAAAAATGAAACAGATCAAAGAACTTATTTTTAAATTATTATTTTATAGTGTTACTTGTAAGGACCTATGCCAATGCTAGACTATTGCTTACAAATTCTGCAGAAATCTACTAAAATTATTGCTTCAGAATAAGACAATAATAATAGGGTAAGAGGGGAGATTGTAAAAGATATGGAAATTTGTGAAAGAAATGGAAAGACATAAAATACTTCACTCCAAGTTTTATATCTTTCTATTACCTATTTATTGCAATTTTGTAGATGCCAGAAGAATAGCTCTTTGGGGCAGAAGTGCTTCAGGGAAATGTTTATTTCATGAGTACCAGGATAATGAAACCTGGCTCCAGCAGCTTCTGGCACCACCAGGCTGTCCTGTTCCAGAGCCAGCAAAGGCTGTGGGAATGACTGGGACTGGTCCCTTGTAACAGATACAGAATACAGCACAGACAAGCTGTGTCAGTGTCTGTGTGTTCCTTCAGGTCAGCCTGTGAGCTGCATAGATTGCTCAAAAATGCTTTTTAAATGTTTGAAATGTCATCTTTCAGCATATTTTTTGGGGTGTGTGTGTTTTGTCTATTTTAGGCACCTTTCTTAATGTATTGCTTTATGCATTGACAGAATTATTGGGATTTTTTTTGTTGTGTGGTTGGTTTTCAAGGAGGTAAAGTAAGTCTTTATTCATGTTTAAAGGTAGATGAGTGTCATCTCATCTGAGTTTTCATCTGTCATTTTCAAAGTTAGATTTACTGTATTTATCCAGAGCTTTTCCTCTCTTTTGTTCTTTGTTTAGGCTTTGTGTCTGGTCTCCAGGTTAGATCCTCTCCTCCAAAGTAAACACTTGCAGTAATTCTTAATCTTTATTTCCAGTGATGTCAATCTTCTTCCCAGTCCACAGGGATTTGTTTAGTACCCATCATTCATCAACCCGAAGTTTTTGTCTGTGAGCTGCCCTGTCCATTCACCTGTTTTTTCCAGGAGTGAGTGCAGGAGGGACGGGCTGCTGAGACAGGAGTGCTGCCACCACACACAGTGGCTTCTCAAGCAGGAGATGAAAAACTTGGAAGTTTTGTGTAGCCAGATTTTGACACGTTCCATAGGTAGACCTGAGACCATTGCATTTGTTAATCTAACCAAGAAAAACCAGCTTCCATACAATTTTGTTCTGGTTTGTGGTTGGGTTTTTTGTTGTTGTTGTTTTTGGTGGGTTTTGTTGTTTGTTTGGGGTTTTTTTGGTGGTGGTGTTGTGTTGGTTTGGTTTGGGGTTTTTATTTGTTTGTTTGGGGTTTTTTTTGGTTTTTGTTTGTTTGTTTTTTGAGGGGGGAGGGGTTTTCTCAGATTTTCTCTGATCTCCAGAGAAACTTCATCAGCATCTTCCTGAACTGTAAGCACTGGACTTGAATCTGCTCAGGCATGCTCCTACAGATTAGTTCAAAGCAGTAGGACTTGCAGTAAAAGAGAGAATGGAAAATGGTCCCCAATACCTCACTCTGTTCTGCTGTGCTCTGTCCATAGGCTCTGCCATTTTTGCAGCCATGCATCATATCTGTCTGCAGATCACATGTGCTCAATGATCTCCATGGTGACTTGGGCACACGAGGCAGATATATGAGCTGGTAAGCCAAGGTTACTCTCCCTCCTCCTTTCCTCCCAGTGCACTGTGGGTGATTACATATGTTAAGTTTTGGTATGGATGGTGCTTGTCTGGAGCAAAGCACAGCCAGTCTGTTTTAATTTTCCAGATCCAGTTTAAATACCTCACATGGATCAGCAGAGCCCTGCATGGGTGTGTGTGGGGTGTGGTAGGGGGGAGAGGGGAGTACAGGATCATTGCCTGGGTGCAGTTATGACATCCCTTGTAGGGGAGGCTGATGCTACATGGACGGATTACAGAGAGAGATCCAAGGTAGCTTTTCCTACTCTGTGCATGGGAAACATTTACTGGGGGCCAACAGTAGGGAAATGCAGGTAATTAGCTCCTGTGTCTACTGAATACCCTGAAGAAATGTAAACATAAATATTGAATTATAAAGATAGAATTTGTGTAGTCTCAGAATATCTACATACATTATAAAGCAGAATTTTAGGTCTATGTGTTCAGTTAGCCAGTGGGTACATTGAAGTTTTGCATCTTTGTATTCACAAAACAATTTTTCCTCTTTCCATTTGTGCAAATGACTTGGAATGAGTAATGTTTTTCTTGTTTGTTAGCATCATCTCCCCCTGTTGTCCACTGACATAAAATGCAGTGTTCTGGAACATGAGAAAGGCAATACATTTCCTCCAGTTCTTTGTAAGCTGATATGAAGTAGACAGACACCTTCTGAAGTTTTGTGCATGCTGTGCTCTTTTTTTCTTTGCTGCAACAAGAAAAGCCTTTTCTTTTAACCTGGCTTCCTTTGAAGAAGTAACTCAGGAAGCTTCATGGCCTCTCAAGGTAAGTGCATCTATAGTCTGTATTTTTAGATCATGTTTACAGAAAACTCAGTCTTGTACATTTCCAGCAATCAGCAGTCTGATGAAATGAGAGTTTCAGGCTAAAACTACATCAGCCAAAGCACAGTTGTTTTGGCTTCCTTTAATTTTTCAGCATTCAAGAGGCTCCTAAGGAGACTAAAATCTATACTAGAATGTTATTTGAATAAAATATGTTGTAAGAAGTTAGCATGTGCATTCAATCAGAAAATTTAGTGTTTGCATCTTTGTGCTTAAACCTGTCAGTACAGAATGCATGGGAAGGGCTTGTACTGAGCCACGGGTACCACTCTTTTTGCACCTTTCTTTCCTCTTCCACTTCAAAAATACCAAATCAGAAAATGCCTTTCACTCTCAAACTGGCCAGAGGCCTGATAACCACATAGGGAAAATAAATACTCGAAGAATAAATGAATTTAGTAAAACTACTATCTGGGTTCATCTTTGACACATTTTTCCTTTTAGCAGCAGCCAAGTGGGTACACAGAGCTATAGGCAAATATTGCAGCATGCTCATCTACCAGCCTTCTAAATTAATTTTGTCTATGCTTTCCAATACTTAAAGTACACAGAAAGATACAAATCAGGTTTTTCTTAATGTGAATGCAGCTCCACAAAGGTCACCCTATTGTAATGTACAGAGGCAGATGTTGACCCAGGGACTTTCATCGGTGTCTATTTACATTTGCCAAATATTTACCCTTCTTTGTTGCCCCCAAAATACTCCAGCCATTCTGCATTTACAGCATGAAAAGATACACAGAAGCAAGCAGGTTGTACTCTTGCAATATATATTTTTCATTTTACTTGTCTTTAGCCATATCAAAGAGATCTGAAATAGTGTCTTTTTAATGCATAGTAGTTAACAGGAGCAGGAAATAGTAATGTTGTGTGATTTGGTTTTCATAATGAAGGAATTTGATAATCTACTTCTTTCAGGACTAAGTAATGGTATGAATTATATTTGCACAGAATGTTTACTGTATCATACGGTAACTTTTAAGTTTTTCTATACCATAAGCATCCACAAACTAGATAAAGTGTCAGAGTAGCTTGGATTGTCATCAATATTTAATGTATTTACTGTTTGATTTTTGTATAGCTTAAAATTTGACAGACCTGAAATTTGTTGTCTTGTTTTCTCCTTATTATTGAATAATAACACTAACACTTGGCCACTTCATGACATTTCATGTAACAACAAAAGTTATTGGCAGTAACAGAACCCTGTGAGGCAAAGTGATGCAGAAGAGCATATAAAATATTTATTACCCAGTTATACATTTTTAAAAGCCAGCTACAAATACAAGGGGGTTACTTCTTCTTCCTGTGGTCTCAGATTTTGAAAGAAAACAGTGGCTTCAAAGACAAATTAAGATCAAAATATGATTAAATGATGAATCAACTACAGTGACACCTCAAATAATGCTAAAGGATCTCATTTAAACCCACAACAGGAAAAGAGAGCTTCAGACTTAGAGCCAAAATTCCTTCTGAATCTCAAACCCCATCATGCCTAAGTATTGTCACGCATGAGATAAAAATGTTCATTTTGTGGACTCTTTACTACCAAAGTGCAGGGGCTCAGCTTAATACAAGGATTTGCCATTTTTATGTGGAGAGCTTCAGCTTGCTTTTTCTTGTTTCATCAGAGTCAGTGTTACTTAAGGCTGTGGAAAGATGCTCATAGTAAAACCAGTAGGAGCTTGTTGAGAATAAGCTAAGGTGATCACTACACTGTGGGAGATGGTGCCAATGAGTATAAAGAAGTGTGGGGACACAGTTGCCTGTAACAGTAAATATTCCCATTACCTTCACAGGACTGGCCAAGGTAACCATCACTGTATCCTAAAGGGATTGTTTGCAATAGCAAACAAAAACTACACCTTAACAATATCTGATCTTTTCATGAGGATGACAATGCAAAATACACTGTAAGAGGCTGTGTAGACTTTGATACCAGGGTTGTAACATCCAGCTTGAGGAATCTGAGATCCCTGGAAAGGTTATCTCTAATTAAGAGAAAATATGCATGCCTCCAAGATGCTAGAAAGCATCTTGCTAGAAGCAAGCCCTCAGCAGCCTGGTGTACATTAGCATGTAGGGCAGCTCATGGCGCATAGGGCTGAGCAATTTGTGCTGAGGAGCTTGTGGCTACCTTGTGTGTAAGTCCAGACCAGCTCCAGCTTTGTCACACAGATTGAGTGCTCGTAAACTGTCAGAGCAGATTAGGTGCACTCCAAGACCATATCTCCTGGTTTAGCTTCATCTACAGTGATGCTAGTTTGCATACTGTAAATATAAAGTGAATAAAGTGTGGGACCGTCATGTGGTCCCACAGTGCTTTATAAAGTGAATCAGAGTGCTGGAAGATTAGGACCATCATAGGATTCATTTCAGATCCTCACTCGTGATCTGAACTAAAATGCTGACACAGTGACAGGCAGAATGTGACATTATTGTTCCAGTTTTGATCAAAGCAGCTAGCTGATGTCTGTCCCTGTTAATTTTTTTTTTTTTTCCCCCCCTGTTCTTCTCCTGTAGAATCTCAGGTACAAATCAACCCAATCTTTAAGGATTACCTCCCTAGTTCTTCTGACCTTCCTGAACAGAATAAGCCCACTGAACCAAAAAGTGTCTGGAAGAACACATCACACACTCATAACTTGCCACCTGGTCTGGAGTACCTGAGCCAGGTACTGTATCTTTCCAAATGTTAGAATTGTTTTATTTTCCTTGTATACTTTTTTGATACCTTTGGGGATAGGCTTGCTGTGGTTTTGGTTTTGTTTTTTTTTTCCCCGGGGGAAGGGCAGATGGAAAGTCTTTTTAGTTACTTGACATTACTATGAAATAAGAAGCATAGGATTGACAAGTCCTTCTTTCATTGCTTACATTCATTTTTATAGGTATCAATTTATTGTGTATGCAGCTCTCCTTGCACCAAAAACGTGGTTTTCCTCCCTGTAGAACGTCTTGTAGGTTGTAGTATTAGGCTTTTCATTGTCCTCCCAGTTTCATTCCAGCTCCTTAAGAGCTCACCCTCAAAGAAATGGCTATCAAACTCCAGCTGGCCTCAAAAAGATTAAGACAGGCAGTGTGAAGGAATTGTCACCTCCTTCTAACCCATCCTCTGAGGAACATGAAGGTCTTCTGAGCACACTACTACTGCCAAGGACAGTGCTCTCCAGGTTAGAGGTAAGGTCCTGGGGAGGCAAGCTTCCAAGTAGACAGCTTGGTGAGTGGCTACAAACCCACACCCACTCTGTGCTGAACAAGAAAGTGCTAATGCTTGAGAGAGGGAAATTCCAGGAAATAGAAGCAGACAAGTAGGTCATATGCAGGGGATGAAACAGGAATGCTAATGATTTCTCCATCCTACTAGTAAATATGCAGCTGTCCATCTTGCTCTGCGAAACCTCTCAACTTATGGAGATCAGACCAGTGATGGTCTTGTGGCTCTGTTCCAGAAGTTTCATCTCTTCCTGCATTTTTTTTTTTTACTGAAAAGCTCACGCTCTGCTACTGTTTTGACACTGTATCCGGTTTGCATTTCACATGTGGCTGGGTTCTGCCACTCAAATACAAGTAATGCATCATACACCCTGCCTGGGATGGGCAGGGACAAAATCAGGCTCCCAGTGTGGTCAAGTTGTGATTCTGGTAGATAGTTCTGCTGTGTTTGTATTTTAATAGTGCTGGGAAATGTTTATTTCACTCCAGGTCTGTATTTTAAACATATATTTCTGGTAGTTTGGTACAGAAGCAGAAATTGAATGTACTTTGTATTTGGAGCCAACTTACCTAGATAGCTAATGAAACTGTGAGACTTTTCAGAAAAAAATCTTTTATATGAAGTTATAATTTTCATCTCATGGTGCCCATGCACAGAATGATATGTGTTGTCAGTTACATGGACATTTGCTCACAGAGTCTGGGAGCTACATTTTTCAGTCTAAAAGTGATTGTGATAGTAACTACTTGGCAGGTTACATGTTCAATCTCCTGCACAGACACGAATTATACCTCAGATTTGCCCACAGAGTGTGGGTAAGCAAATTATTCTATTACTCCATTTTATAGAAGCTTTACAACTGACAAAGACAAAAGAGCAAAAGACAAAAGAACAAGTTGTCAGGACTATAAGTAGAACTCGAGACCTCATTCATGCTTGTACTCAGCCCACTAACCATGACTCTGTGCTGTAGCCCTTGTGAACTATTCTTAATTTACTCTGCAGTCTGAATGTGCAGTGGTGATTATTGGCATATGTCCCACAGCTGGAGTTTCTGTGTGTTGCAGAACATGTTGGTGTGCAATGCTGAAGCCATATTGGCTCTGTGACTAATGAAACAAGCTCATACAGGACAGACTGGAGCAGAAAGGAGATCCGACCATCAGGGAAAGGGCTGCCTGCAGAATGAATGTGGGATTGATTCACAGCTGCTGGGATAATCCCTTGGGGTTTATCCTGATGGACTAAGTGCTTTTCACATAATGAAGTTCTAAAATGAATGATGTTGCTAACAGAACTGGGAATTTTTGATGCCATTATGAAGCCTTCTGGTTGTGTGGGTATTGGGGAAAGGTGGGTCTAAATTGAAACAGTCACAGACAGGTGCTGCTGAAAGGACATGGGAATATAGAGAACCTGCTTTAAAGCAAGACTGCAAGTTTTTCATCTTTAGACTGAGAAACTACTAGAGAGGGAACCATGACAGAGTACCCAGAGAGTAAATAACCTGTGAAAAGAAAGACATTTAAGTTATAGAGTTGTATACTAGAGGAAAGATTATAGCAAGTGATTGTGAATAAATAGAGGATAACAATCAGGAATGAGATTCTGGTGTTATCTCCAACAGAAGTGGGGAAGAGAGCAGGCTAATTTTCATAAAGCTGAATATATTTCTTAATAAGATCAGGTTATGTTTGCTTCTGAAACAAGTATCCAGACTTACTAAATCTCAGAGAATGGCTGAGGAAACTGGGGTTGTTTAGCCTGGAGAAAAGGAAGCTCACTGGATACCTTCTAGCTCTCTACAACTACCTGACAGGGGGTTGTTCCGTTCCTCCAAGTAACAGGCCAATAGGACAAGAGGAAATGGCCTCAAGTTGCACCAGGGGATCTTTAGGTTGGATATTAGCAAAAATGTCTTCACAGAAAAGGTTGTAAAGCCCTGGAATAGGCTGCCCAGGGAAGTGGTGGAGTCACCATCTCTGGAGGTATTTAAATGATATGTAGATGTGGTGCTGAGGGATGTGGTTTAGTGCTGGATTAATGGTTGGACCTAATTATCTTAAAAGTCTCTTCCAACTGAAATGATTCTACGATTCTATGTTGTCCTATCATTCAGGCTTAACCAGTTTTGTAACAATCTTAGTTTAGCCTTGATTAGACTGATCAGATGTAAATTTAATGCCCACAAAACTGAATATTGAGAATTAGCGGTGTACAAGGAATTTTACATATCTGAGCTCAAGAGGACACCAGCTCTTGTAAACCAAAGGTCTTTAGATGATTTCAAGCGCAAGTGTGGAATTCCCTTAATGCACAAATAGCTGAATAAAAGATGCAACAGAATAGATGCCTTGCAGAAACCAGTGAAAGTTAAAACAAGCCTCAAAAGTGGTACCACCATGTTGTCTCAATATTGTTCATACATTGTTCATAATAAACCAATACATAGACCAAAATCACTGAAAGCTTTTAACACTTCAGACTCATGAATTTTCTTTTCCCTGTGAAATTCTACATGGGGCAAAGAAAGCCATATTAAAATCAATGCAAACATATTATTCCTCACTGAGAGAGTGGTTGGGCACTGGAACAGGCTGCCCAGGGAGGCAGTGGAGTCATCATCCCTGGAGGTGTTTAAAAAACGAGTGGATGGAGCACTTGAGGCTCTGGTCTAATGGATAGAGAGATGTTAGGACAGAGATTGGACTCGATTATCCTAGAGGTCCTTTCTAACCCTAAAGATTCTATGATTCTGTGTTCAAATAGCCCTACCATCTTTAACTTGTTTATTTTTTCATCAGCAGAGCACTTCCCATGAGCTCCAAGAGTTCACATTTCTTGTGAAACATAAGCAACAAACATAAAAGATTCTTGGGTGAAAATTTTTAAGTCCAAATATTTTTTATTATTTCAATTACCAGCATGCACATTTCAGAGATTAATGAAAGGGATAAAGAAGTTTCTCTTTTAATGGCTTTTCTTCGCAGCCTGAACTAGCTGCAGGAGATGACTAGAATTGACAAATGGCTACAACAGTTTGAATATGTACTAGGCAAGATTTATCAATTGTAAAATATACAGATGCTGGCGAGCGGTGACATGCTGGTCTCAAGGTCACTGTGTGCTTTCTGTCTGCAGCTATGAATAGTGGCACAATCTGGTGCTAAGTGTTTGCACATCAGGAATTTAAGGAAAAGAGATTAGCAAAGGCTAAACTATCATATAAAACAGGCACAAAAAAGTCATATAAAACTGAAAGGTAGGCTGAAATTAAGTCTTGCTGGTTTTATAATAGTAATGACTGTTCTCTAAAAAATAATAATGTTGAAAGAACCATAAGCACAGCAAAGCTGGGTATGAGGGCACAGAGCTCTTCTTCTGCATTTGTAACCATCTCACAGGGGAAGGCATTTTCTCTCAGATGAGGGTTTCTCTGGAGAGATGTTGCTTTAGTCATTCTGGTGCCTTGGTGTGATTGTTTGCCACATTTAGGGTGCAGGACTCCCAGTGCCTGAGATCAGTGTGTTAAAACTCATGGGTGCTCTCATTGGCATCATCTGATTGCCTTGCTGGGATGCTCCAGTGGGGCCCTTTGAGATGTGGCTACAGTGTATTTTGAGCTTGAACCCAAACTCATTCACTCCTGCATTGCCACAGTGCCCAGTACTAACCTGAGCTTTAGTATAAGGGGTTTTCCGTCTTCAAGACCAGAAGAGAGGAACAGGAGTGAGAAATGGGTCCTGCTTCTCTTTCCATTTTTGTTGTCTTCCTCATTTCCCCCAGTAAAGATTATTTTTCTTCAAATGTGTGAATTACATAACCACAGCACCCAATGTCATAATCCTCAGTCATGCTTTCAGAGAGATGTTTAAATTGTGACTTGAGATAGACCTGGGGAACCCAACTCACACACCTCTGGAAGGAAAGAAATCCCACTAACAGAGAGATGAGCAATTAAAAAGACAGGTGATTACTGGCAGCACCAGACCTTTCTAAAAACAACCATCTTGCTTATTGTTTTCAAACAGCTGGACCAGATAATTATCCATCAGCAAGTGGAGCTTCTTGAAGGTATGGTGCAATTCTTATCACTCTCCAACAATTCTGGTACACAGATGTCTCCAAAAAGCTTCAAAGACTTGCCCCCACCTCGTTGAAGTCATTGCAAAGCCTCCTGCTGACCTTGTGTCAGGCTTGCAATGTGATGTTAGGGTGATGAAAGATCACTTTCTTTATGCATAAACTGCAGCAAACCAATGAGGAGAAAAAGATTACAGTGAATAATCTCTATACCAGTCCTAAATCCTCTCCCTCAGACACCTCCCTCTCAAAATTATTACAGTTTAACCATCTTTCCAATCCATGGAAAAATGTATTGTCTTTAATGATAAATAACATTAAAGAAAATAAAGAAAGGAAGGTCAGAAGACACAAAGTGAAGCATAAAAGTTTGTATTTACATAGTTCCTCAGAATTTCAGAACAAATATTAAGTTCTGCAAGTAAAACATTTTCTAATGTATTTCTCCCACTCATAATGTTTTTGGTACAATTCTTGGGTACCTCACTGGATGAAAGTTTTGTCACTGAAGTGGGACAGCCTCATATCAGTCTTTTCACAGGTGATAAAGGAAGAAAAACCTAAGCCAAAACTCAGGATCTGAATTCTCTTTTATGATATGTACTTTAATCTACAGCAAATCAAAGTCTTTGAACTAAGCATCCCTTCAAAATACAGACCCGACTTAATTATTTCCTTATAATTATGGGGTTTTTTTGGTATCCTTATTTCAAAACAATTTTTTAAACGTTATATTAAGGTAGTGTTCTACTTGTTTTGCTTTATTAGCTATACTTGGCACAGAGACATCCAGCAAATATGAGATAAAAAACCATTTGGGACAAAGAGTTTACTTTGCAGTAGAAGAAAATGATTGCTTTGATCGAAACTTGTGTTCACCTATAAGGTCTTTCACCATAAGGATTGTTGATAACACAGGCCGAGAAGTGATTACAGTGAACAGACCCTTGAGATGCAACAGCTGCTGGTTCCCCTGTTTCCTGCAAGAGGTGAGTGAATCCTAATTGCCTTTTGTCTGAGCATCAGCCTGTATGTGCACAGCATTAATGAAGCCTCATTCAACCTCTGTAAGGATGTCAGGAAGGAATTCACACCCACCTCTCCGTCTGGGGGACTGAGTGACTTTGTTTAGAAGTAACTACTGATAAATAAGGTCCTTTTAGAAGTTACATTCCCAGCATGCCTCCTCCCTTTCATGGGACCTTACTTTCCTGACATCCCCAGTAGAGCTTTTGTGTCTGATAATACAGATATCTCTCCAATCAGGTAACACCCCAAACCACTGCTTGTCCTGACACAGACTAATATGTCCATTAGCGCTGCAGATGGAAATCACCCACTATACTTCCAGAGTGTGAAGGATGGAAAATCCTTGGAGGCCACTGGTGACTGTAGGTATGATTGGGAAGAAGCTTCCCGAGGAGGCTGATGTTTTGCTTCATGGCTCTGCCTCTCCAAGGCCATATATCTCTGGAAAAGAAGCTGCTTTGAGTGAAAATGAAGATCCTATAGAGTGTCTTATTTTTTGACTCTCCTTTATTCAGACATCTTTCTGTTTTTTTAAAAATATTTTATAGGTTAACTCATCTAAGTTATTTCACCGGGATTAAAAAAATAAGGTCCTTTGGTAGCATGGCTACAGTATAAAAAAGGTTATAGGCTACTCACTGATTATGCTTTCAGAAACTTTTCAAAGTGTATGGCTTTTATCAAATCTTACATTATATGTAAGATGTTAGCTTCTGGGGCAGCTTTTGAGCTTCATATTATCCACTATATTTAAAAACACTATTAGACAGCCTTGTAATATCCACTTCAGTTTGTGAAAATGAAATGTAATTAGATTTAGTAAGTACATATTTTGTAATTAACTAAACAATACACTATTATGGACAAACATACTAATATAAAATCAGTGTGTAAGATTTTTTTTTCAATTTTCTTTTCTTTGCTAGTTAGAAGTTCATTCTCCACCAGGTACAATAGCTGGGTATGTTGTACAAAACTGGGACCCTTTTCTGCCAAAGTTTACTATACAGAATGAAAGTAAAGAAGATGTACTAAAAATAATTGGCCCATATGCAACTTGTGGCTGTTTTGAAGATGTTGACTTTGAGGTATGTTTCTTATGAGTGTTAAGAATGTTGAAGTTTTACTACTTTGATTAAATTTCTCACTTAAAATTCCTGTTATTCTACCCTTAAAAATACTATACACTGCTGTAATTATGTAATAGAAATGCAGTGATGTGCATTGGAGTTCCTGACTTGTACATTCAGATTCACAGCATCGCTGAATTGTCATGATTGAAAAAGACCAGTAAGATCACAGTGTCCAACCATCGATGACACCAAAAAAGAACCACCAGAAAAACCCATACCAAAATCCACCTCACCATTGCATTAGAGCATGTCCTGAAGTGCCTCATTTACATATTTTTTTAATACCTCCAGGGATGGTGACTCCACCACCTCCCTGGGCAGCCTGCTCCAGCACCTGGCTACTCTTTCAGTAAAGAAATTCTTGCTAATATCCAATCTACAATTCCCCTGATGCGGCTTCAGGACACCTTCTCTAGTCCTGTCGTTATTTGCTTGAGAGAAGAGGTCACACCCAACTCAGTACAACCTCCTTTCAGGCATTTGTAGAGAGTGACAAGGTCTCCTCTTCTCCAAACTAAACAATCCCAATTGCCTCAGCCTCTCTTCATAGGGTTTGTTCTCCAGACCCTTCACCAGCTTGGTTGCCCTTCTCTGAACTCACTCTGGCAACAAAATGTCTTGCTTGTGGTGAGGGTCCTAGAACTGAACACAATACTTGAGGTACAGCCTCACCAGTGCCAAGTACAGGGGCACAATCATTGCCCTTCTCCTGCTGGACACACTATTTCTGATACAGGCCAGGATGCCATTGGCCTTCTTGGCCATCTGGGCACACTGCTGAGTCCCAGCAAAAGCTCCCTGTTCACCCAAGCTGGTCTCTTCCTGGCCATTTTGACTTAAGGTGCATGGGGATAGCCCCCTGATGTACTTTTAAGATTGCCTTCTTCAATATCATCCAGCATTCCTGGACCCCTTTGTCCTTCAGGACTGTCTCTCAAAGCACTCTCTCAACCAACGTCCTGAACTAGACGAAGTCTGCCCTCTGAAAGTTCATGGTGGAGGTTTTGCTGAACCCCCTCCTTACTTCACTAAGGATTAAGAAGTGGGCTCTCTTTTCCCCTCAGAAGGGAATCCCCTGTGACAATGACCCTACTTTTATTTTTCATAGAAGCAGTCCTAATGTGTGGGGCTGCCTGCTCTGGCAGCTTCCTGAATGGACCTTTATCAACATCCCCATTTGCCTGGTCCTCCAGTTCCAGAGCCCCGTATCTATTGTGTAGAGGCAACTGGGAAGGCAGAGGAAGCTGGGTAGGGATTCGTCTGCCACCTTGAGCAGGCACCTATTTCCTTTCACCCCTGTCTCTTAGATCCTCTCCTTCTGCCTGGTGGCAAGAGGGCAGGAGATCCTCTGCTTCCTGTGGAGCCTCCACCTGCTGCCTTGCCCTCAGGCTGTTGTCCCACCAATCCATCTCCTCTCACCCACCCTGATGCTTCTCAGTCTCTCCAAATCCTCTGCCACCAGTCTGAGCAGATCATTCACCTGGTCACAGCATACACAGGAGGTGTCTCTGCTGCCCTCTGGTAAGAGCAACAGGCTCAGATGTTCTGTGCAGCCCGGGACCTGACCAGCTGTGTGCCTCTGGGGCAGCTCTGTCTGGGTCACCACATTCTTTTGGCTGTGGTTTTGGCCCAAGTTGAAAGTATAGCCGAGTTTTCTTCTGGGAGGGGATGGCTTCCACTCAGATGTTTTCTGGACAGGAGTGACAATTCCTTCAAGGTTATAAACATGTCACTAAATGAAGTCCTTTGCAGTCCATCAGCACTCAAGTCAGCCATGGCTCAGTGTTTCACTGCATTCATGCATTCGCTGTTACCTGATACATAGTCCCCTGAAGCCTGTGACATTGAATCTGCTGCCTTCATTACTCTCAGAGTGAGAACTACAGGCAGGATTACTGTACAATGTATCTACATCCATTTGACCGCCTTCATTGGGAGAAAAATAATTCTGAGAGGCCATCAAGAAATGTAAGGAATGAGAGGGAGAATGGGAGATACTCAAAGAAACCCTGGGCAGAGTTTTCTGATGTGTACAAAGCACTTTGCAGTAGTTAGGGAATCATAAAAGAACTTCTATGTTGATTAACTCATCAGCCAAATCAGAAGACTTCAGTGGATACTTCCTGAAATGTCAACATACTGAGAGAAACATGCCAGTGGTTACATAATGCATCTGTCAGTTGTAGTGGACAGGGGTACACAGCAACGGTACTGCTGTGACTTGGAACATATTAGAAACACAACATGGGGAAAAACAAATCATTGTGAATCATTGTAATGGGTGGAAGCTGAGGCACAGAAAGTTCCATGTAAACATGAGGAGGAACTTGTTCCCTGTGAGGGTCACAGACACTGGAACAGGCTGCCCAAGGGGCTTGTGGAGTCTCCCTCTCTGGAGATACTCAAAACTTGCCTGGATGTGTTCCTGGGTGATCTGGTATAGGTGATCCTGCCTGGTTGGGGGGTTGGACTGGATGATCTTTTGAGGTCCCTTCTGGCCCCTGACATTCTGTGATTTTGTGAAAGAAGAGCAAAAGTGGTATGAACTTTCACAATTGCTTTCCTCCACCTTTCTCTTAGCTCTAAAGACACTGATGTTTCCAAACTTGAGTTCTTTTCTTGTGTGCCACTCCTAAAGCAAATCTGACACTAATAGGGCATCTCAATGATAAGAATAAAAGAATCTGACAGCTATAGCATACTCTGTGTGTCAGGCCACAGTCATTAGTTCTGTGAAGATGTAATCACTGTGTACTTGATTTATTTATATTTAGGCGTTTTCCTGGTTTTTATTCGCACAGGTAAAAGCTGCCAATGAAACTTCAACAATTGGCAAAATTTCCAAGTACTGGTCTGGATTTGTAAACAATGTCTTTACTAACACTGCCAACTTTGGGATCCAGGTCCCTGTAGATCTTGATGTGAGAATCAAGGCAGTAATGATTGGTGCTTGTTTCCTCATTGTAAGTACACAGAACCAAGGGGTAGATATATAAAGGTGGGTAGACTGGGACCAAAGAGAGCTGTGATCCTGCAAAGTCCTAAGTGCAGTGAAAAGCCAAACCCACTACCTAAAGGATAAATTAACTCTAAATATTTTAAATTTTGTTAACTGCTTTTAGTTTTGGTTTGGCTTTGGTTTGGTTTGGGTTTTTTTTGGTTATTTGCTGAGCATCTTTAGGGTCCTAAATTATTGTTTGTTAAGCTGTTTAAACAGTATTCCACCTGTAGTTCAATATCTTGCATGGCAGGATCAAGTATCAGCATACATGTAAAACCTGCTAAACTCCTCTCAAACCCCTTATCTGTTGTGCTTTAGCAGGTGTATGAACCAGGACAAAAACTATTACATTTCTAATGGTAATTTCAAACTGTGAGTGCCACTTCAATAGTTCTGTCAAGTGTCGTATGTAAGACTTTTGCATCATATGAAATTTCCTACAAAAATTCCCTTGTGAGGATAATTGTAAGATAAGAATACTTACCACTAGGGGTAAGGATGAAGTTGAGATGCATGTTTTCTTGAATTGCAAATTGATATTTCTGTAGACTTCTTTTACCAACACTAGTGTGTTAATATTAACATGCAGTGGTTTCAAAATAATCTGTGACACTTGCATCAGAGAATATAAAACAAAAGAACAAAACTATTTAAATTATTTATAGGAAAGTGTTTTCTTTAAAATAGCAAAACACGTAAGAAATTTCATTTTTGTTAGAAATGGAACTCTCATGAAACAAGATTTTCAGATTGTCCAAAGCTCCTGTTGCTCAGTGGCAGAGTAAGAGTAAGACTTGATTTGATTATATTAATTTTAATTATTATAATAATAATTGCATTTTTGTACCTTCCATATCATTCACAATTTGTTTGTTTCTAGGACTTAATGTTTTTTGAAAACTCTTTGGATGGATTATAACAAGATGACAGAAACAATAAAACATGGAGAATGTGTTTCAGTAAGTAAAAATGAACATAAATTGATCTTCTTGCTTTGAAGACTTACATGTCTAGATGCTTTCTAATTCTTTTTCATTTTCTTCCAGAAAGCCCTTGAGCTTTGGACATGATTTTGAACTGCGCAAATCCTTGTTCCTTATAGGAAAAGATAGGGAGCTAATGATGAAGTTTATTAACATTTATCTCATGTAAATAATAATTTCCTACTTACATTTTATGTGTTTTGTAGCTAAACACATACTTTTCACACAGAGCACTGTTGCTTTGGAACATTGCTATTCTGTTCTTTCTCTTTTGATGTTCCTGCATGGGAAATCATGAAAGATTAGATGAAGGCTTGCAGCATCACTGATGAAAGCCTATGTTTAGAGAAGCCTTTGATGTTTTGCAAATGCTGATACTAGTTACTAACCACATGAGGGTGTGTTCTGGGGGTTTTGCTTTTTCATAATTTTCTGATTTGTTCTTTAATTAATAGTAACAAACTGAGATTGAAAGTAACAAATATAAAGACATCACCCATTGGGAAGTTCAAGATGTTACCTGTTTCAGTGAGCTGAAAGAAGGAAAGTTATGTTTGCTAGTAAATTAATTTTATGGCAAAGATTTTTTTAATGAGTGGCATCCATAAATTAGGCTTCCAGCACTAGACTGGGGAATGTAAGCTCTATTCAGAAAATCTGGTCTTTCACTATTTTTAATGAAACCAGGCCATAACATTTGAGAGAAGGTCCTCTATGTGCTAGAGGCATGCAAATCACTTCACTTTGACCTATCTAGTGTTAAGGATTCTTGCTCCCATCCACTCAAGACTTCCCTTAAAAGGTTTGTTCCTCTTTGTGCTATCTGGTGGTTGATAACTTTTCATTGAGACTTGTCTGAGGCCACCCTAGAACAGAATTTTGTAAGCTTGGGTATTTTCTATGATAGGACTGTGCAGTACAAGCTTTTTCTATTTCAGACAGCAGTTTTATGTAGCTGTGCATTCCTTCAGTCACACTTCATACTGTTCCCAAACTTTTCTATCAACAGGCTTTTCCCTTGCAGGAACATACATGCTATAGCTGCAAGATATAAACAGAAAACTTTTTTCTTGCAAAATATTTGCTGTATGAACTTGCCTATGTCACTTAAAACTCCAGTGGGTCCTTCAAGAAGCAAACCAGTACCATACAATACTGGGGTAAAACCAAATGCTATCATAGTCACTGGTCAAGTTTCCAAGGTGAATGTTTTACAAATCACTGGGAATGCTGGATTTCTCTTTTACTTTAAACTAATAGTTCAATTTTTGCAAACAACCAAGACATCAATGGAAAGGAGAAGAGATAATGAATAATTCATAAAAATGAAAAAGAGCTAAATTTATCAGGTGATTAATTCTCAACAAATATTTAGAGTAATTTTAAATTAATGTTCATGGATATGAATTCAAACACAGTGAAGTCAGGAAGTTGCAACTAATGTTCCCATAGTGAAATTAACCAGGAATGCTTTTAGATTTAAACAGTATGTTTTAGATGATACACCACACTTAGGTATTTATACAGATTTACATATGTCTTCGAAATAATTGTGGTTAACAAGCTCTGACAATCATCATTATCTGTTAACCATTTCATTACTGGCTCTCGCTGTGCTTCTTAGCAGCGCAATCAGGCTGCAATCTGCAGAAGTTATGAACTCTCAGGGAACCATTGCTGTCACCTTTCCCAGGAGAAAGTACCCTGTCAGCTTCGTGGGCAGGAAGCTCCCTCGTGTGGAAATTTATGGTTTTGCAGAAGAACACTGCTGACGCCAATTTGCTACTACTAGTTTCACACTGGTGTCATTTTATTAAGTTAAATCCTTTCACTCCTAGCTTACTCTAATGCAGATTGAGAAAAAGAGACACATTTTTGTATTGATTTTAATCTTTAATTCTCTTTGCCATCTTAGACAGAAGGGACTATTATTGTAGCCAGCAGTCTCGGATCTCATGCAAAACCATGTTCTTGCAGTTTTGGTGAGTTGTGTGTGTTTGAACGCCCAGCTGCATGCAGTGTCTGGTGAGATCAGCAGGTTCCCCTGCTATCTGTCGTTCTTCCTCTGCAGTTTCCAGCCTTTTTATGACCATTAACAAGCCAAAGGCACCCTTGAAGCAAATGTGTCCAACCACCATTGAAGTCAGTACAAAATATTTACCTTTTTAAGTGCATTTAGTGACTTTGTTGCTGCTCTGTGTGTTAGTATTATTTAAAATTATTTTTCAAGTGTAATGCTTGCTTATGTGTAGGAATATATTTGAGTGCTTCTGTTTACACCCATAGGCAGCTTCTGAGACTTACAGGAACAGTATCTGGATAAAACAAAGCACCTAGGGCTGGGATAACTTTTGCTGGCTAGAACTCTGCAGCAGCTTGCTTGACTTTGGTTCCCACTCTTCAACATCCTGGTAGAAATTCAGTGCCAATGCCAGCACTTTTCATTCAATTTGAAGCGCTGTCATCTAAACCACATTTGCTATAGGAAGGCAGATATTCATCCTCAGCAAATATGATACAGTTCTGCATGATATTATTAAAGAAAAGGTAGTGTGTACTAAGCTTTTAAAAACTTGCAGCTCTGATTTATTAATAGCAATGTGTTTCATGTTATGGGAGCTATGTATGGCAACAAAGCTGGTAAAGGGTCTGGAGAACATATAAGAAGTGGCTGAGGGAGCTGGGATTGTTTAGTCTGCACAAGAGGAGGCTGAGGGGAGACTTATTGCTCTCTAAAAATATCTGAAAAGAGATTGTAGTGAGGTAGATGTCGGGCTCTTCTCTCAGGTAACTAGTGATAGGCCAAGAGGAAATGGGATTAAGTCGCACCAGGGGAGGTTTAAGTTGGATATTAGGAAATTTTTTTTTTACTGAGAGAGTGGTGAGGCACTGGAACAGGCTGCCCAGGGAGGGGGTGGAGTCCATCCCTGGAGGTATTCAAAACACATGTAGGTGTGGCACTTCAGGACATGGTTTAGTGGTCATCATAATGCTAAGTAGATGGCTGGACTTGATGACGATATAAGGTCATTTCCAACCTTAATGATTCTATGATTCCATGCTCTTTACAAATCTCACATTTCATGATTTCTGCACGGGCTAGGACTGGGTCTCCAAAGGAGAGGAAGAGAGATTCTCTAAATCAGGTTCGTGTTCTGAACATCCACTAGAAAGAAACACAATTGTTCTAATGAAACAGAAATTTTATTTAATCAAGCCAAGCAATTAGTTTCACATTTGATCTCCTACCAAATTGCAAATCTCTGTAGTACATATTTTTTTTGTGTTCAGTAGATGGCAGCAACAGTTCATCATTACAATATTTAGCTTTCTGCGGATCAAAAGCTGTACCCATGACACTTATTAAAAATCAACACCCCTTTAACCTCCCATTGATTTCTACCCTGAACTGGAGGATTTTCTTTTTATTTTTTTTTTTTTTCCCCTTGATATTAAACCTGTATCACATGATGCTGGGTTATCTTTCTTGCCTTACAGCTGAATTGTTTGTGACTGATATTTTTATGAGATCTGTAAGTTGCATGGGCATAATCCAATCTACCACAAAACAAACTCTTCTGGTCAGTCCAAAATCTATTTTTTGCACCTGGAGCATCTCACCAGCTTCTACAGGTGGACAGAGGAGAAGCCCCAGACCAAATATGTTCCCGCTTCTGCAGAAACAGAAAATGCTGTGTTTAAAGGAGATTGCTTTGCAGTGGAGTCCCTAGATACATGGAAGGTTTCTATGGATAAAATAACTTTGCCCCCAGTTTCTTGTTATCACAGCCCATGACTATGTGCTGTCCTGGGAGCAGAGGTCTGGAAACCTCCTGTAGTTCCATAAACCCAGATGACACCAGTAACTGGGAAGGAGCTGCTTTATCCATGGGAAGATGGACACACTTTTTTTAAGAGTGGCAACACAGCATCTCTGTAAGGTGTGGTATTTTTTGGTTATCTAGTAACCTGGCAGATGCAAAAGTACTTCTTTTCACGGACTTGATGTGCATATTGAAAAAAAAAAATTTCTTTATTTCAATTGGCTTTTTAAAGTTTCTTTTAGGATTAGACAAATGTAGAAATGATCCAAAGTACATATTTTCTAATGGAGTTGCCTAAGTGATACCTGTTTGGAAAAAAAAAATTATATGCTATTTTCTCTTCCTCACTCTCTTCTTAGTTGTATTAATTTCTTTTCAATTAAAATAGTATGTTCTATGTTAGAGTGATACATACTAGTTTAATTGAAATACCAGCTTTAGGTTTTAAAATGTGCTTTTTTTTCTTCCCTAAAAATTGCTTCCTTAAAAGAAAAAAAAAAAAAAAAAAAAAAAAGAAAAAGAAAGACACTGTATCCTACAAAATGAGATTTTTTTCTTTTCTTTCTTTCTGGAATCTTAGATGTTTTTTTAAACTTAACCCCTCTTAGTAACAGCTTCCTTAATGCCAAATCATTATTGAAGTACTTTATTAGCACCTGCCATGACACAACAGTTTATTCATGATTTGTCAGAACTTTATTACTTCACTCCTCCAAAATGAAATTAACAATTTTTAAGAGACTAATACCTACTTTTCAGAGTGAGACAGCCCAGGTCAGATACTATTTTTTGCTTTCTTTCTGTGTTTGTTAGTATTATGCTTACAAATGCATGCTAACCTTTTACAAAAGAAAGGTTAGAAAGACAGAGTGATGGGTGCTCAGTTACTGTGCCCCCAAAGTGCATTAATTCCTTTATTCCAAATTACAGTAAATTCCTGCTGCTGTGAAAAGGAGACCTTCAGGTGATCTCACATTGTTGTATATCTCCTAGATTGCCATTGAAAGCTCATCTCAAGTGACTATTAGGTCTTATATTCCTGTTTCTCTTTGCAAACACAATGCAGAGACTTCTCATCTGTATTCTCACTTTCATTTTCTTCTGGCAAAGGAGTATAAACATAGTTATTACAGCATTGCTGGAGGAATCAGAGTCCTGACCCCATCTGCCTTGATACCCAGCAGACCTACTTGAAAGCCACAGATTTCATATTAAACCTTCTGTATTAATGCACACAGGGTATCCAGTCCAATCCAATGACCCTCAGGTCTCCTGATTATTGACAAAGCACACAGTAAAGTTCATGTTGGTGGAATACATTTCCAGTGTGGAATCTTGGGGACAGCAACAAAGCCTTGCAGCACTTGTACTTGCCCAGCTGATTTGTCAGTCTTGGTTTTGAAATACTACATGGGTTCTGGCACAGAATAGGTCCTAAAATTTGGATATTGGCAGGCAGATAACATGGAGCCTGCTCATATTCTTAAAGCTAAGTGAATGCTTTGTGTGGTCTTATTTCTAAAGAACCCAGCACCTCACAGAACTGGCCACCAGGCTATTTTGCCATCAGGAATCATTTAGGGCAGCTGTCATGATAATGCTCCTATATACCAGCCAGGACTGAAATAAGAAATGCAGCCTGGGATCAAATTAAGGATCAGACCAAGAAATACATTTAATGTTTCACATTTCCTAGAATTCAAATTAAAATTGTGAACATTTTTTTTAAAAAAAGTCCTTCTGTGTTTCATGAAGAACACAAAGTGTCAAAATGCTGTTTTATAAAGAAGAATCCTATTTGCTTTGCAGAGCCAGGGAAGATATTTTGGCTATTCTATAGGTTAGTTTGCTGAGTTTATAGATAGGAGTGAATAAGATTTTTTAAAATTAGTAATTATTTATTTATTTTAGCTTCTTTCCTATCTCTAGTTCCAGATAGTTGCAGATTCAGTCTCAAAACACCTGGGAACTAAGAGCCACAGGTGATTCTTTCTCTAGCCTTCAGCATTGCCTAGCACCAGGGAAGCCACACTGCAACTGAACTGAAAATTTAGCTTGAAAATGAGGCTAGGGTTAGACCAGACCTTACTGTTTGGAGCTTAAGGGTTTTTTTTTTTTTTAAATATCAGTATTTAAATCAAGAACCAGATGTGCATTTTAAAGTCCTTAGAGTTTGGAACAGTGATTTGATAAATATAGGATTCTGAAACATTTTCACATAACTAAGCCTACCATATGAGAGCAGCAGCACTCCAATGTTCTGAAAATGCAACAGCTCAGATAAAAACAAGTTTAGTGGAAGCCAGGAGAAGAAAGTTATTACTTAAATTAACAGTTCAGTGAATTAATTAATTAAATGCTTCCTTATCAGGACCATTTTGTGTCTGCCTTTATTGCTGCTGACTATCAAGGGCCTGATATAAAATGTTGTCATCTAATGCAAACTCTCAGAAAACTGAAACCCCAGCAAGAATTAGTGGTGTACAATGTACTTCAGCTTTCTTGACACAGGGCTCTGCTTATTGTCCTAGCGAAGTCAATGCAGTCTCACAGTTTGATTCCCTTCCTAATGAAGCCTAATAGAAAGTTGAAGACATTATTTCATTTTTATCATCTGCAAGCTGTGTCATTATTGATGTCCTTCATCCACCCATATACTCATATTATAGTCATCATCATCACAAGTAGGGTCTCCCAGTGATCAATATTGATCAATTATCTTCATAAGTGATTTGGATGATGGTATCCAGTGTACTCTGATGAATTTTGCTGATGATAATGAACTGAGTGAGGAAATGGACACTTTGGAAAGGAGAGCCACCTTGCAGGAAGAACTGGATAGGCTGGAAGAGTGGGCTAGCAAGAACCTTATGAAGTTCAACAAGTTCTCCTGGACTCTGTGAGTAACAAATCTCAGAAACTTGGTTTAAGAAATAATAGGACTAATTGTGAATCTCTTGAAAGCTGTGCTCAGGATTTCTAAGGAATGGTCCTGAACTGAGTATGATGTCATTGCTTTGATGAGTAATTTCTTCATGTGTAATTATTCAACATCTCAGGTAATCACTATGAAATAAAAATTTATAGTACCTGACATTGGTGGCTATGTCTTAATAGTGAATAGGGTTTATGTCTGATGTAAACCTTCTCTGTTTTCTTTTTCCTATGTTTTCTACTTCACGGCTTCCAAACCTCCCCAAACCCCCCAGCTCTCTGTGTAAAGCAGTGTCTGGTGCTGGGTTTCTTCGATTCTCATTCTTAATTGACCTGTAAATTCACCTCATAAACTCTTGCAGATCTAGTGGCCCTTCTACCTTTATAGCTTCTTAATTATCTTAATTAATGAAAGACTCAATGTTTCCAGTATGTTTTTATCAGACAAGTCTATTACAAAATGGATTAACTTAGACTTTATTGCTTTT
The DNA here is from genome assembly GCA_024611175.1 of Megaceryle torquata. Classification (NCBI taxonomy): domain Eukaryota; kingdom Metazoa; phylum Chordata; class Aves; order Coraciiformes; family Cerylidae; genus Megaceryle; species Megaceryle torquata. Next base: position 155,697 of record JANIJG010014886.1, read on the forward strand.
AATAACATCTTCTCCTCAGCCTGGTCATGTATTTATGATTTTGCACTATTTGTCCTCATGTTGATAAAAGAAGTGCCAATCTTCACAACACATCCAGCCTCAATTAGAGCTTCGCCTTTAATAGCAGCTCCCTGACATCCTAGGATGTCTAATCAGGAACAGAAAAGTTCAAGTACATTATTTTTTCATAATGCTGAAAGCAAATACAATGCTAGTATGCAAAAGACTAAAATATTGTACACAGTAGCAGGTGTGGGCCTGGGTGCTGTCAGATATTCTTCACTGTTCTCAAACAAAGGTGGGGCTGAGGAGTTGAAGGCTGGCAAAAGGAGTGGAGGGACTCCTCCCCTCAACCAAAGGTCTCCTGTGCACTAAGGCAATGGGCTGCTGCTTACTGGCTTTTTTATTTTATGGTCCTTTTAAAAGGAGAGATGTCATTTCAAGGCCCCAGGTGCCCTAACATAACTTAGTTTTATGTAATTCCAGTTTTGTAACAACATCAGACCTAGAGGAATTTGGCCAGTGAATCCCACCCACACACATTCCTCCTTGCTTGCGAAGAAATGTACTGGAGGAAGGGAGGTTTAGGGACTATCAACATTATACTGATGTTCAATGATCTAACGTTGCCTGCAACAGTACTTAAGTTTAATAATTTGGCTTTGCAAAAGACTGAAAAAAATCCCAAACAAAACCCACAAACACACACACACACCCAGCCCCCACCCCAAACCCAAACTCAGATAACTCTAAGCAGCCTGGAGATTCAACATACCAGCCTCAAAAGACAAAGCTGGACATCTGCAGGATGAAGCATGTGGAACTGGCCTGAATTGGTTTGGTGTATTATATTAATTAAGCTGGTATTAATTATGCTTTTTAGGGAAAAAGACATTGCCTGTAAATATCTATTTGTAGTATCAGTATCCCTTTAGCAGAAAACAGGATTTATACAAGGTGCATTTTAAACTCCTGGTATTACAGTTAATCCTAAATGGTGTAAACTGTAATGGCCTATTTCTTTATGTCAATGTTGTTCTTTTTCCCCCTATATTCTGATTTCCAACTCTAAAGCGGCTTATGCCACTTCATCTTCAGTGCTGACATTCAAAAATGTGTATGACTGGAAAGAGTAAAACTTTATTTACCCTTCTCAGTGTACGGAGGAAAACGGTTTGACACAAAAACATTTATTAGCATAAGCAAATGTGTTGTATTATTTCTATTATTGTTTAGTTGTTTTTTTCCCCTTATAGTCAAATATCCTGAGGAAAGACTGATGATGATGGCTGACAGTTCACTCTGGGAATTGGTTTTCCTGCTTAAATGATTGTAGGGACAGCCTGAGGGGGCATGATGCTGGTCAAAACATGTAAAAATATAAGGACTGCTGCTTTATGGGGTTTGGAACTGTACAATCCTGCTATCTGTATGTTGAATTAACAAAGATAATACAATACTAAAGCCATTTTCACCCAGTTTTCTTCTCAAAGGAGAAACCTAAACCTCATGTGTTAGACTGCAGGCTTGATGACTCTGCCTTGACATTGTTAAATGAAATCAAACCCGCTAACAGTCCTGTTACCACAGCTACAAATCTTTAACATAGAGATAATGTGTTAGCTGCCTCTTCTGGTTTCATGAATACATTTTTTATTATCTTAGTGAAGGCCTAATTACTGAACCAAAAAGACTGCTACACTGGGATTTGGGAGATGTCGGGTGCCTGTCAGCTGTTAACGCGATGAAATCCATTTGCCCCAGTTCCACATCAAAGACGTAATAATAATAGTAATTTATCTACTTTTTAAAATGTTTGGATTTAAACTGCCTTTTACTGCATGTGCATCATATCTGACACACCGGTGGTGGTCTGATATTAGACTCATCATGTTTTATTAAAATGTAGAATTTTGCCTGTTGGAACATTTCATTATTTGTCTATCTGCTTTCCAAACCACTACTAGTTTGGATACAACAAATATAAGTGCAAGAAAAAAAGTAAAGAACTTACTGATTCTGTGTAAGATTCCTAAAACGTGAATAATTAGGGGTGGATTGGCCTTTTAAAACCCAAAATCTTCCAGCAAGTTCTAAGAATTGTGAAAATCTTATCAAGCAATTCTCACTTTAGTCAGATTTTAAAAGTCTGGGTTTGCGTGACTGTAAATTGTGTGACCTTTGCCAGCAAAACCTGTATTGTGATCTCCGGTATGGTCAGGATCTACTGTTCCTCCTGTATTCACCAAAATGTTTCTGATAGTTGACATTCAGTTTCACTTCTGCCCCATCATCTACAGATGATGAGGCTGACTCAAATTTACACCATCCTGCCTTATCCCTGCACCAGTTTCCACACAGAGGGATGGAAGGATTTTACAATGCAGATGTCCAAGCACTGCTTGGCAGGTTCGAAATCTTATGTCAGAAACTGAAGGTCCTGGACTCGGTCAGTACCTTTTCCATTCCTCTGCATACACGGTTTGTGTGACACCAGCCTTTCAGAGCTGTGTATAACTGAGGGATGGGGAAATAGCAGAAAAAAAATTTACCCGTTGTCTGGGACTGCTGCCAGTGCAGCTCAGGATCATTTCCTGGCCTGCCACAGGGTGGAGGGCATTTTTTCTTTTCTTTTCTTTTCTTTTCTTTTCTTTTTTTTTTTTTTTTTTTTTTCCCCCCTCTTTTCATTTATTTCCTGGCAGCACCCTCATTTTTATGC